>JANBPT010000449.1:0-35681 GCA_027575765.1 Tieghemiomyces parasiticus | reverse complement strand
TGAACCTCGACGCCGTGGTAGTGCTCCAGTGACTCGGCCATGACGATACCCTCGGACCAGGCGTCGAGTAGGGCGTGATGAAACGTGATGCAGAAGAGGTGCCGATTTCCAGTCCCATGGTATACGGTAAACCGAAGCAGCGGCCCAGACAGGGTGAAGCCGCGTTTCCGGTCGGAAGTGAAGTGGTCCCGCTCGATCTCAGCAATATCATGCCGAGGCTGGTCTTGGTACGTCCATTCGAAATCAGTATCCCGCAGTACCACTTGGAGGAAGGCATGTCGAGACTGGTCGGTGGGGACAACAAACTTGGTACGTAAGATCTGGTGGGCCCTAATGACCTGTGACCAGCTCTGGCTCAATCTGGCCACGTCAAGCGGGCCCGTCAGGTCGTAGGCCATCTGCACCATGTAGGCAGTAGGATCTTTGAGTGTGCTCACGAGGAAGCCCTGCTGCAGGCTGGAGACGGGCAGGATGTCCTCGATGGTTTCGACTCCAACGCCTAACCCTGTAGCCACCTCGTTCTTCAGCCCTGCCAGCCCATCCTCGGGAGCGGTGAGGAGATCGAAAGGTTGGTATCCCACAGTAGCCGAGGGGGGATCATTCTGGGCAGCGACCCTGGCGAGGGCCGCCGGGGTGCCATGTTGGAAGACTTGGGCGATGCTGACCTGGAGACCGCGATCCCTACACAGGGAGGAGAGACGGATGGCCGAGATGGAGTCACCCCCCAGCTGGAGGAAGGAGTCGTCGATGTCCACGTCAGCTGTGGGCAAGTCTAGGACCGTAGCCATGACTTCGACCAGCAAGCGCTGGACCTCATTCTTGGGTGCAGTCACCGCTCGGTCGGAACTGTGGTCAATGAGGGTGGGCAGCATTTCAAGGAGTCGACGCCTGTCGGTCTTGCCGTTGAGGTTTTGCGGCAGCTCGGATAAGGGGATGATGGCCCCGGGAACCATGTAGGGCGGGAGGCGGGCCAGTGCGTGGGCTTTCAGATCAGACAGGACCACGGTATCGGGGCTGACAAAGGCGTACAGCTTGCCCGAGGAAACGACCACTGCGACCGAGCTGACAGCCACACACTGGTTCAGGACGGCTTCGATCTCCCGGGGTTCCACACGGTGGCCGCGGATCTTGACTTGGTCGTCACGGCGGGCAAAGTACTCGACTGTGCCATCCAGGAGCCAGCGGCCCAAGTCACCCGTACGGTACAGATAACCTTGGCCGGTGAACGGATTGGGCAGGAGAGTGGTGGCCTCCAAATCAGGGCGGTTCACATAGCCACGGGTGACGCAAACACCGCCCACGTAAATCTCACCAGGTACGCCGATAGGTACAGGACGCAGCCCACGGTCCAAGATGTAGCACTCGGTGTTGGGGACAGGGCGACCGATCGTGACGGGGCCACCGGGAATATACCGCATGGTATGGCACACGAAGCACTCGGTGGGGCCATACATGTTGGTAACAGGACAGTGGGCTGACCAGCGCTCAGCAAGCGGGCGGGGCAGCGCCTCACCCGCAGTGATGACGTGGCAAAGATTGGGATACTTGGTCGGGTCGAGGGTGGCCAGGACGGAGGGCGTGGCCATGAGGACGTCGACCTTGGGAAGGGTGTCCAGAAGGTCGTTACGCAGCACAAGGGTGGCGCCGTTGCACAAAGTGACCCAGACCTCCAAGAGGCAGCAGTCGAAGGTGAGGGCCATATTCTGCATCACCCGCATCCCTCCCTCGACGGCAATGACTTCCCGGGACTGCTGGACAAAGTTGGCCATGACCCGATGCTCTAGTTGGACACCTTTGGGCTGACCGGTGGTGCCCGATGTGTAGAGGATATGGGACAGGTCGGTGGTCCGGATCCGTGGCATATTGGGGGTTATCGGTTGACTAGTGGTATCAGCAAGGAGGCCATCAAGTGAATCTATGGCCACCCCTGCAGCTTCGCCCACGGCCTTTGTGTTTGCCTCGTCGTTGGTGTTGCACAGGACCCGTCTAATCCCACAGTCGCCGGTAATGAAGCGTAATCTGTCAAGGGGAAGGTTGGGATCCAAGGGCACGAAAGCAGCGCCGGCCAGGTGCACACCCAGCATGGCAGCAACAGCGCTAGGCAGGCGGTCCATGAGCAGGCCGACTGGCTCCTCGCGCTGGACGCCCTGGACGGTCAAGTAATGTGCCACCTGGTTAGCCCTATCCAACAGCCCCTGGTAGGTCCAGGTAGTGAGACCTGTGACAGGGTCATCGTATTCGACAGCGATGGTGTTGGGGATATGCTGGACTTGCTGGACAAACAGGTCGTGGGCACAAGTGTTGACGTCGATCACGGCAGTGGGCCGAGCGAGGTCCTCGGTCGCAGCTTGATACTCATCAGGGGAGAGGAGCCGAAGGCTGGTTAGTGTTGAAATACCTCGGCTATCCTCCCGCAGGGAGAAAATGAGTTGGTCAAAGGCAGCTTGAAGGTGCTGGCCCAGGGCTTTGACGTAGGGCTGAGCAAAGGTAGCAAGGTCCCAGTTGAGGCAGCCGATAAGCTGACCATCTTCGGCTTGGATGATAATAGTCATGGCGTACTCGGTGGAGCGTACGGAGATCAGGTCCGTGAAGGTGACGGTGTCATCTACCGTCTCTGAATCCCAGTCAGGCACATTCTCAAGTACGAGTAAGGTGTTAAACAGACCTGAGACGGGTACATCGCTCGGCACCCACCTGGCAATGCTGGTGAGGTGGTCATGTTCACGCGGAATACTCAGACGGCCCTCGTTGTTCAGTCGGCGGAGTTGCTCGAGTACCTGCAGCTCAGGTTCGATGTGAATTCGGCAGGGCACGGTATTGACGAGACAGCCGAAGAGGCTCTCAATGCCAGCGAGAGGGAGAGCTCGGCCGGAGACCACGCTGCCAAACACAACATCCCCCCGGCCGGTGTAGTGGGACAGTACCACTGCCCAGGCCGCCTTGAGAACCGTGTAAATAGTGAGACCGTGCGCCTGGAATAGCGTCTTCAACTGGTCCAGGTCGGCGTTAAGGGGGAACCGGTGCTCCTTCTTGGCCGGAGTTGCACAGGGGTCGTTAGGCAGAGCGAGCAGCGTGGGCTGGTCGACGCCGTGGAGGTAGGTCCGCCAGTACTCAGGGGCCTGGTGGTCCCTCTGCTCTAGGTTCCACCTGACGTAGTCGCGGAACTGCGGGGGCGGTGTAGTGGCCAGCAAATGGTCGCCCTGTATAGTAAAACGTAGCTCGTCCAGAAATACGCCCATGGTCCACCCGTCCATGAGTGCGTGGTGAATCGCCACGACCAAACGGTGGCGACCCTGGGATCCTCGCTTGACCAAAGCGCGCAGGAGCGGTTCGCCCGCCCTAAAGCCGCGTCGCCCATTGGCGGTGAGGTAGGTGCCCTCCGCATCCACGTCAAGCTCTGACCACTCGGTAACCTCTGTCCAGCCAAAGAGGGGCCGCTTGGTCACGACCTGAACGCCGGTACAGTGGGAATTGCTGAAGGTGGTCAGGAACACGGTGCGCAGGATGGTGTGTCGGGCCACCACCGAGGCCAGCGCCCGATGAATCTGGTCCGTGGAGGTATCACCGACGACAGTCAAGGCGAACTGGATAACGTACTCGGCAGGGTCCTTGGCGGTGGCAGTCCAGAGACCCTGCTGGGTCAGGGTCATCGGGTAGAGATCAGCCACATCAGTGGGGGCCAAGCGGAGCTCGGCAAGGTCCGTCGCAATCTGATCGAGATCAGCGGCAGTGCAGTGAAGGAGCGGGAAGCGGCCAGGTGACCAGGTCGCGTCCTTGTCTACGTCCTGGAGCGTGGCGTCAGGTGGGGACTCAAGCGGCTGCATCAGGGTGGACAGCTTACTAAGCGTCCTATCCTCCAGCAGGTCCGGAACAGAAAGGTTGTAGCCGAGCTGCCGGCAGCGGGCAGACACTTGAATGGCGCTGATGGAGTCTCCGCCGAGCTTCAGAAAACTCAAGGACAAGTTGACGTTCGGTGCCCATACACGTAGGACGGCTTTGACCACGCTTGCGAGTGTCAGTGCTTCATCGCCTAGGTGTTCGGGATAGGCAGTCGGGCTTAGTTGAGACTGTTGACACCGCTGGCCTGTAGTGAAAAGTTCTACTAGGGCCCGTCGGTCGACCTTGCCATTAGTGGTGCGAGGGACCTGGTCAAGACCCAGGACGTAACTTGGGACCATGTAGTGCGGCAAGACCTTACGCAGGGCCGATGTAACGGACTCTCCCTCAAGACAGCTGGGATACGTAAAGGCGACTAGGTTGTGTTCGTGGATCAATACGTAAGCGTCCCGTATGCCGTGTAGATTAAGGAGGGCCCCTCGCACCTCAGCCAACTCGACACGGAAGCCGCGCAGCTTCACCTGGTCGTCTCGGCGGCCCAGGCACTCCACCACGCCGTCGGGTAACCAACGGCCGAGGTCACCGGTGCGGTACACTAGGCCGTCGGAGAAGGGCAGACGGACAAACTGTGTTGCGTTGAGGTCTGGGTGGTTGACATAGCCCGCACTGACGCCTAGGCCACCGATGTAGATCTCGCCAATGACGCCAATTGGCACTGGCTGATGGAACGGGTTGACAATGTAACAGCTGCACCCAGAAATGGGCCGACCAATGGAGACAGCCCCACCGGCCTGAAGTTTTACAGCATGGCTGGTGACTGTAGTCTCTGTGGGGCCATAGGTATTCTCCACCTGACAGTGCGGTAACCATCTTGCCGCCAGCTCTGGAAGCAGGGCCTCGCCTCCACTGATGACCCGCTTGATATTGGGGTAATCTCTGGGATTCAACGATGCCAGCAGGGAAGGGTTCATGAACGTAACGTCCACACGTTGAAGCACGGTCGGAATGTCACCGTCGTTGAAGACCACCGTGGATGACGTACAAAGGGGCGACAAAGAGACAATCATGAAGGTGTCAAAACCGACGGACATGACTTGGAGAACCCGTGAGCCGGGAATTGGGCACACACGGGCCTCCGGTGCAACCAGCAGGTTGGTCAGGCCAGCGTGTCGGATCATAACACCCTTCGGTTGTCCGGTTGTGCCCGAGGTGAATATAATGTAGGCCAGGTCGTCAGGCTGGTGAACGTAAGGGAAAGGCTCAGAACTAGAGTCGGCCTCGGCCTGGAGCAGCGCCAACCCCGGAAAGGCCTCCGTCCAGACCCCGTCAGAATCGGTCATACTCAGGATGTGAGTACACTGAGCGGCTTCAACCATGTAGCGCTGGCGCTGTTCGGGCAGGGTACGGTCTATGGGCACGTAGATGGCCCGGAGCAGCCAGAGGGCGAGCATGGCCATGACGGTAGCTGGGCGGCTCTCCACAATAACGGCCACTCGGTCCTGCGGCTGGATACCATGCGTCTGGAGGGCTCGGGCCAAGCAATCGACCTGGGCGTTCATCTGACTGTAGGTCACGGTCTCCGTCAGAGACTCGAGAGCCACCGAGTCAGGGACGCGCTGGACGCTACCGCGGACCAGACTGATGACACTGGTTTGGGAATCGAGGGGATCATATTTCCCTGGGTTCGACCCGAACTCCTTGAGCAGTAGACGTTCCTCCGTAGGGCAGACTAGAGGTACGGTGGACAGGAGCTGAGGACTCGTGAGGGAAACTTGGATGTAGTGCATCAGGTTGGCGCCCAGCCGCTCAATAATAGTCGCCTCCAAGAGATCCGAGTTGTACCAGATAGTCATAGCGGGCTCCTGGCCGGTGACATCGACTCGGAAAACCAAGTCATGCCAGCATGCGGAATGCGAGTAGTCGTTGGTGACTGATACTACAGGGGGATTACCGGTGCTAGCCTGGTGAACGTGGATAGCAACTCGTACCGGGTGCCAAAGTGGGAAGCCCGGTAGACGGGATAGTACGGTGTAGGGGCAATCGCTTGAGGTCAGGTGGTGCACGGACTGACGGAGCTGCTTATCAATCTCCGTGCCTAGGCTATCCAGCCCCAAGGTATCCTTAGCAGTAGGGAAGCGCACCGGAAGGGTTGCGTGGCTAGTAACCTGGTAGAGCCTATCGCGGAGCAGCTCCTGGTTGAGCACCACATCGACAACAGTGTCTGTGCCACTACCGATACGGCCGAGGTACGACCCAATCAGTGTGACCCAGGTCGCGGTAATGGTGCCTTGGTTGGTTTCCACTAACGACGCTATACCGTCCATCAGCCCCCCACTCTGATGTAGATTGGCGGCGGTCAACTGGAAACTGGGAACGCGGGGACGAGGGTGGTCGAGCAGTAGCGGCAGATCAGTCGAGACGCCGGCCAACAGCGTCGCCCAATACGCCGGGGCCGAGGCAGTCGGCGCCTCGTCGGCGGCAGTCAGGACGGTGGAAAGCAGGAGTGAGGGGTTGATGGAGCGGCTGCGGCCTTCATACTCAGCCCAGAGGGCTAGAGAGAGTTCATCAATGAGGCGGTTGAACAGTGCCTCGGGGCCCAGAAGCTGAAGGACACACACGACGAGCTGGGCACTTTGGGTTCGGTACGCAGCCACCACCATATCGGTATCGACCAGGACGACGTCGTCGTGACCAAAGGAAGCATGCTGCAAAGCGAGAAGTTGACCGCCATTCCACCCGCCGATCGCTTCGTCGCCATAAGGAAGCACGCAGGTTAAGGGACGGCCCTCCTCGCAACGAATCACGGTGCAGAGCCAACCAACCGACCTCATGAACTGCTCAAGGACGTGCTGAATTTGGACAAGGGGGAGCGAGCGGTCAAGGCCGACGGTAGCTTGGTAGTAGAACTGACTGGCGTGCTCCGATAGCTGGGCTGCGACCCATACACGGGCCTGGTACGGGGTTAAAGGGGCAGTACGGAGGGCGGTCGATGGGGCGGATATTTGAGGGAAAGGTGCCTGGAACATCGACTGATCGGCTAACTTGGTGGTCAGGGTCAGCGCGGCCACACCATCACAAGCTAAAATGGTCCGCACGTCAAGTAATGCCCCATGGCGTTGCTGGATGCGGTGCCGGAGCTGGGAGGCCAGGATGGGTCTGGCAAGAACACTTTCCCATAGGTCATCTGCCCGGGTCGCGCTGAAGCCCGCACCCTGCAGCAGGTCAGCACAGGTGACGGCCAACCAAAGCCCATCGTCGTCCTGGGCCCTAAATCGATCGGCCTCGCCGGCAACCAGAAGATACGCGTCGGCCAGCTGACGGAGTCCACGACCGTCCGCGTGCGACAGATGCGGATAGGTCTCGAAAGAGAGTAGCGCGGCAGGGGCTGCAGCGACGGGTAGGCCGAGGCGGGAGAGCTTCTTCCTGAGCTGCTGGCATTCGGCCTCAGGGGCAGCGGTGAAGGTCACGATACGGGTGTCACCAGTAATAACGGAAAGCGGAGATAAAATCCCTTCCTTGACCAGGGCGTGGTCTAAACTCACAATGTGACACTCCTTGTCCAGCACGGTGGAATCGGAGGATTTGGACTCCGATTCAGTGACCAGGCCGTGGCCAGGGGAGGGAGCTGTGCCAGGGGTATCCCTTGCCTCGACAGGATGCATCTGCTGTGAACCATCAGTCGCATCGACCCAGGGTACGTCGGCGATAGTCATATCGGACTTCTGCCCTGGGTGCCCCTTGACTTTTGCCAGTGCGTGCATGGCGGTGCTGAACTGGCAACAAAGTCTCTGCGCCGTGGAAGCCGCCACGGCACGGCGATCGAATGTCAGGTTGACGGTCAGGTTCTCGTCGGCGACCTGGCACTCGATGACCACGGTGGCCTGCGCGTCGGCGGCCAGGGTGTCGACGCTAACGTGGTTGGCGTTGACACTGGTGACCGTACACCCGACTTCTGGCCCTTCGGGAAGGCCGGGGCTGCCGTAGGTGATCAGGGCTGTATTTAGTTGGATTGGCTCGCCTTGAGCGACGGACCACTCGTGGTGGAAAGCACGGCCGGTTACAGGATGGGGGGCCTCCTCCACCAGGGCCGAGAGACGAGTACTCGCGGCCAGATGCATTGAACACCCGGTGGTGGTGTGGGGCACGGCCATTTGCGCGGCAGACGGTGGCAGTATCTCGACATGACCAAAGGAAACGGTCTCAGTGTTGGCGTAGCGGGCAAGCAGGAGACCCCAGGCCACCTTGGACAGTTGCACATGATCAATGCGGAAGCGGAACGGGGTCGTAGTGGACACTCGGCCGTAGCCCGTGCTCGGACACGTCGGCTGAGTGACGATGAGCGCAGTGGTTGGTAACATAGCGGCTAGTTCCAAGTCGGTAGGACTGCTACTAGGGGAGAGAAGACAAGCGAGCATCCCAAGGGGGCTGTATCGTTGAAGTCTTACAGTCGAAAGTTAAAGGATGATGGTGATGCAGGGATGGGTGCCGAGTATCGTCTAGGGACGCTAAACAACGGTGGTCTAAGGATCTATCAGCCTCGGGAGCGCATGGACTCGCTTATGTATATACTACCGTAACTCTTCTCCTGGTAACTAGTAATTATCGGATAGACATTGGTTGGCGGCCCACCAGGGCTCGACTGTAATTGGTTTCATCTGGCGCTGGAGGCCATAATCTCAGTCCAGTTTATGATGATGAGCGTAGCCATGATAATTCATCCTGCATATCTCCAATGCATCAGGAGGTTATCCAGCGGCTTTGAGTGTGTGATGCAACCCGGTGCCAACCGGCGACTGAACTTACTGGGGCATTAACTATGCACTTCGTCGGCTGCACAGGAATTTACTGCCACCTTTGGGAGAAACCAGGCCGGAGGTATATGGAGGGTTTGGGATGTAGAACGCCACCTTGTAATGTATACGAATCAGCTGCAGAGTCACTATCGCACTTTCGTACAGCGGTTAAGCCCGTCTGTGTTTATCCAACCCGACGACACCAACGAATGCGCATGGTTCCTCCTGCTTTAACCATTGCAGATATTAGAGTTCAAGAGAGAATACCTTCGTTCTCCCACCTCTGGTTATTGCCATGCGTCACCTCTCTCTCCCCCCCTCTCCCAGCCCGATGGTATTCGTAGACCCTCTAACCTTGGGCCAGAGGCAGTACTACCAATCCAATTCTGCCGTCTACCTATTCACCGTAACCTAGAGATTGCGCCGGTTATTCTTGGGCTTCCCAGTAGCATATACGGCTAAACAAGCTCGAGCCAATCGTACTTTGGATTGGACTCCCAAGGTACGGGCTAGCATTTAGTGGTACCACTTTTATAAGCGGCCACAGCAGCCGTTCGCATGGAGACCGCACTGTATTCCTAATTACAACTTATTACTCGAGTTATTCAGCTATCTCAAGGGAAGCAGGTAAGGGGGTTGGACGGTGGCACCCATAGAAGTGGGGTCCTTGGGGAGGATATTCAAGGTCCGGGTGGCTACAGTATGACGCATAGATTCGCTCTCACGACAGAGCTGCAGGTAATACCCGGTCAGACTCTTCAGCAGTGTCCATCAGGGCCTGGGATTATGAAAAGCAGCCCATGCAGCACGTTGCGGTCGACGATACTTTGGCCAAACCTGGTGACCGGGATGGACTAAGGTACCACGCGGCTCCGATTGATCTTAGTTGGCGAAGATCCACCCCTGGGGCACCACAATGGACGGTCGGTGTACAGCTGGTAAGTCGCCGGTCGTAATAATCACCATCATAGAATCGACGGCTACCCGTCCACGATAATGGTTTTGCTATTACTAGTTACCCTTGCAATTTCTGGGGGCCTATAGCAGTTGACGACATCGCCTACTCCCAACACCCAAATGCAGCACCTGGTGGTAGGAGAAATTTTGTCGGGCCCTAACCAGTCATTCACTAGAAAGTTACAACTCTTCTTGTGGGGCTTAGACCTGGCCCATAAATAGCCCATCGGCGCTGCCAAGCGGTCAGCCATACGGAGGATTGACTTCGTTAAACCCGCAATTCTTACAGCTGCGGGCTAGCCGCTTAGAGTTGTGGCTAGGTAAGGGGAAGTGTAGTTCAGCTGGACTGGGAAATGTTGGGGAATGTTTACGGCTCTGTGGCCTCGGGTGTGTCAATCCAGAAGACAGACCTGCATACTACTCTAAGAAATATGAGTTGGGTAGTGTTTAAGCCCTAGTTTTCGAGCAGGATAAAGAGGCAACAATGCAATCCGTACGGGGGGGGGACGGTTAAATCCTAGACTGGATTAATTTTGATGAAGCTAGGTGTGGTGTTATGAGGTTTCATTAGGGACCAAAGTCTGAAATCTCTAATTGCATCTTCCCTGTCTGTTGCGAATAGGCTGTACTGCAGCTCTAAAGAAAAAAAAAACTTCGTCGAAACAAGTGATAGGTCATTTGTCTAAGTCCGGGGAACTTGAGAACTTGCATTCGTGCTTCGAGGCTCGATTTACCAATCCCTTACTCTCACCCGCACATCGCTTACCCTGTCGTGATAGTGTGCGTAGCGAATAAGGCCCACCATTTCAGTGCTCGAGATTGCCCCATTCTCATGTTTAGAGAAATCCTTCTCGGTCCTACCGCACGATCTTCTAACCTTTTAGCCATTTTCATTCGACCGCGGCCACTACGTACCCTCCTTGCTCGAGCTATGTCCTCCCCGTCACAACCTCTGAGGACGGAGGACTATGAAAAATGGTCCAAGGCCGACCTCATTGCTCGAATTGCCGCGCTAGAGGGCCAATCAGCTCAGAGCGACACTCATGTGTCCTCGTCTAGCCAGCAGCAGGTAGCCGCCAACTCTACTACTGAAGCCCGGGTTCTCGTTGCGACCACCGCCGAGATTTTGGCTGCGGTTGACCTGGACACCGCTGCTACCCCGCCGGTCGCGCAGCCCACTGGCCGTCGCAAGCAACGTGACTTTGACTGGTCAAAATACTCCAAACGTCGCATCTGTCTGAAGGTGGCCTATTTTGGATGGGACTACTTTGGCTTCGCCACTCAGGGAGACGACCACCCATTACCGACGGTAGAGGCCAAACTCTTCCAGTCTCTCAAGAAGTGCCGCCTGGTCGAAGGGTCACCGAGCCAGTGCCGGTACACCCGATGCGGCCGCACGGATCGCGGAGTGAGCGGGTTAGGCCAAGTCATTGCATTGGACGTCCGGTCGAGTATCCCGGCGCAGTACATTGGTCAGGTGCTCGGTGGTGTGCCTCGCTCCTCACCAGCCACCGTCGGTGGTGACGCTGATCAGCTAGAGGCCGACGCCGTGGAGGAGAGTGCGGCTGCAGAGAATAACCACTCCCAGTCTGCCCCACAGAATTTGGTACGGTACTGGAAACCCGCCACTGACCTGGGTCTCACCGTCATCCCCAGCGAATCCCAGCGGGCGCTGGCTGACCAGGCAGCGGACGCGAACCAAGGCACCGAGGTTGCTGACGACTCCTGTATGGATGAAGCTACTCTGGCCAGCTACGAGGCCCGCGAACTACCCTACATTCGCATGCTTAATCAGGACCTTCCGGCCGATATTCGGATCATCGCCTGGGCGCCGGTGGATCGTGATTTCAATGCCCGCTTTGACTGCGTCTGGCGCCACTACAAATACTTCTTCAGCGACCAGGGCTACCCGCGTCTGGACGTGACCCGTATGCGCGAAGGAGCCCGGCGGTTCCTCGGCCTGCACGATTTTCGTTACTTTTGCAAGATCGATCCGGCCAAGGAGATTACCAACTACGAGCGAACCGTGCTAGAGATTGATATCACCCCCGTAAATAACCCTATTGGGGCGGCATCGGCTATGTATCCGGCCGAAGTCGCGAGTGAGGGAGCAGATGGCAATGACAAGGATCGGCAGCCGCTAAACCGCCCGCCCCAATTTTACCAACTGGACCTCCGCGGCTCGGCCTTCCTGTGGCACCAGGTACGATGCATGGTAGGCACCTTGCTTCTTGTTGGCCAGGGCCTTGAGGAACCCACTTTGATCGACCGCCTTCTTACCGTTGACCCCGACCTGGGCCGACCGGCCTACCCTATGGCCAGTGAGCTACCGCTCATCCTCTACGACTGCTATTACCACCCGGCCCCGGCCTGGCGGTACAATGATGCCGACGGTCGGTTCCAGTCCCTGCGGGCCACCCACCAGCGGCTGAGTGAGCTGTACGATCACCACACAATCAAGGCCCTCACCGCCCGGGCTGCCATCGGTATGGTCGACCAGGTGCCGCTACCGGTTCGGTCAGCACCCAGTGACAAGGGAGACCCGGCCGAGAACTACGGGACTTCGTTGACCACCACTAACTCACCCACCTTCGGTACTGCCACCGAGCAGCAGGTGCTAGACGCCGGTATTCACCTCGTCACCTTAACCAACCTGGGCGGTGGGACCCAAGGAGCCTCACGTCGTTACACCCCCGTCATGGAACGCGACCGCCAGAACAGCGTTGACGTGGCCAATGAGCGCTTCCAGGTCAAGAAAAAGCGCCTGGCGGAGCAGAAGCACCAGGCCGGCGGCAAGGTTACCAAAGCCCCGCCGACCCTGCCCAGGAACTTCGTGGCTAAAGCCCAACAGGCCGCCAAGAAGCGGTCATACACTGAGCTGGAAGATGCAACCTTGGGTGACAGCGGCAATTAGCACCTTGTCTTCTTGCTTGATGGGCCAAAATATCCGACAGCCAACAGATACCACCATCCACTATAATTACATAAATTTATATAAAGACGACCGCTTATCGACAAATACGGCGGGATAAGGCTAATGAAAAATGTGGTAGTGTTAAACATACAAGATGGGCAATTCCGCTGCTAGGGTGCTAGATCTGATACCACTTCTTGTTGGCGTGGCGTTCGTTGTAAGCCTTGATGGAATCGTGGAAATCGGCACTGGCCTGCCGCATCCGCGCGGTGTGGACCTGGGCGTCGTCCAGCCGGTCCCCGCGCTCAGCCAGGGCATCTTCAGCCTGCTCAAATGTCGACGCTTTCCGGCGCTGGACGGGTGGTTTCCCGGGTGCTGAGGTATGGGAGTCCAGCCTGCTGGTCTCCTTGGCATCGCGCGCGAGTGACCTGTCGTCCCATACCAGTGAGGATTGGCGCGAGGTCGGGACACTGCGGTGCTGCTGCCGGTGAAAGTGCTCGGACTGACGGTTGGCGCCGTGATCGAGGTCCCCGGTACTCAGGCGACCCGTGTTTTGCCGTGGATGTGGACCGAAGGGATCAGGTGGACCGGCGCCTTCATCTGACGACTGCCGGGTGGACTGGAAGGATGGAGCGAACGAAGTGGCCTGCTGGCGCTCTGGTCAATGCCAAAGCGATTGGAAATTATATCAGAGCAGTAGAGGAGCGGGGGAGGGAGAGGGGGGAGGCGGCAGTACATAGTACAGCAACGATGGCATTAGTGAGAGGTCACGGCGGATTTTGGTTATGGATTCATCAAAGTCTCGCGTATAGGGAGGGCTTCGCCATTATTGCCCATATAGCCTAGAGGAGGCACCGACAGCTCTGCTATCTTAACAATCCAGCGCATCGGCGCCCAGGACGTCGGTGCCTGCCTAGCTGGGTATGCGGTTAGTTTACCTTCACTAGAGCCGTGACCAGGGTCACTAGGTCGGCGCGCCTTGGCAAACCAAGACTTGAGGCGAGAGCGACGGGGCTGGCGCTGACTCATGGGGTCGAGAGTGGTCATGCCGGGTTGTGAAGACGGTGAAGAATCGATGGAGAGGCGGCAGGGCAATATGTCCGGCGCAGGACGGTTGGCAGTTACGGGTTGCGGTGCGGACGGGTGGCAGGCTAGGGTAGTAGTCGGCGATGGAGGCCGCCGGGCGGGTAGCGGAGGAGGCGAGTTCCGCGGGGGCGGTGGTCGTCGTGGGGGTAGAGGAGGTGGGGGTCCGTCAGGAACGTCCGGCGCTGTACGTATGGAAGGAGGCGCACCGAGCCAGTCGGTGGGGTTCATGGACGACGAGGTGGACGAAGTAATCGGGCTGTTCGAGACGGCTGTGCGTACAAAGTAGAATGTGGGTGGCGGGAAGACTGGCGGCAGGACAAAGAGTATAGACAGCAGCAGAAGTAGGTTCGTGGTAGGAGACTTGGGAGACAATAATAAAAAATAAATTAAAAGCAAAAGGACGGCATCGAGCGTAAAGAAGTGGGTGCGAGTGCCTTAATACAAGCGGGCCGGCAGCCCAAGCGTTCTTTATACTATCCCGCTAAACAGCGTCCCCGTCCCGGGGTGTGTTCTCAGGCCTGAAATGAACCATCATAATGACAGCATAGAAAGGGGGAGGGTGAAGGCATAATATCCAGCCACCACCACCTGAGCCCTACGCCCTGGAGGACACTGTGTACCAGTCGCCTGACCCGCCTTAACCCTGACCTGTCCTGAGGTCGCACGGTTAGTGGATGTGCCTCTGGGGCCTGCGCCGACTGTGCTCGTCCTGTTCGTTGCTCCATCCTCCCCCCCCTTACGCTGCGCCTGCTCGTCCAGGACAATCGAGTTGGGGGCTGGGCAAAGGGACCACCACACAACAGGGGTCCCAGAGCCAGGTACATGAGACAGCCTTGGGCGGGGGTAGTCGTTACGGCATCTCCTTCCAAGCCGCTCGAGAGAGAGAGGGAGGGGGAGGAGGGGGGACGCCGACATGTGTAACGGACAGTGGCGGGCAAGAATAGATGGCGCCGACGAGGGCGGGCAGTAACCCAGCTACGCCCACGAGGCTGGCGTCCACAACATAATTAGTGTACACGATTGGGCCAGGCAGCGTTGCTGCCTCCTCCCCCTTCTGCTACCCCCACAGCGACACCAAGAGGCACGGGTACGGGTCTACGGTCGGGCTGGCCAGGACGGGCAAACACAGGATAATCTAGACGCGCTTAAACTCGTCCACCTCTCCTCCCGTACAACCGTTAGCAGCCAAAATACAGCCTCTCATAGTGCCGGATACCAAATATTTGTAGCCGCAACCCGCCGCCGTAAATACCTCAAACTGACTACTACATCCATGGTATATATTCATTGTCCAACACCCTCTATTTTTCAACCTGCCCAACTTGGGCCAGTTCACAAACTTGCTTATGGTTGATGTTTGAGTCTCGGGTCACCACAAGTCTTTCCTAGATTTACAAACTTGATGCTAATGAGTGGTTTTAATGGCATGATTGGAAGGGAAGGTGAATTGAGGGTCACCCTCTTTTGATATACACCGGAATCAGAGTGTGCAATTAATTGGGAAATTGCCCGGGGTAGGGCGACAGATAATCCAAGGCCGCAGGAGGCGAGATTGCGGTAGCTAAAAAATCATTGCTGTTTAGTCGACCTCCTCCATCTTGGACTCCTCAGTGTCCTCAAGGGCCGGGGCGTCCTCAACCTCAGCGTCAGCGGGCTCATCATCTTCGTCAATGCTGAGACCCAGCTTGATCATGGACTGGATGCGGCTGGCAAAGGCAGTGGGGTCATCCAGGGAGAAGCCCGAGGTGAGCATGGAGGTCTCGTACAGCAGGTAGGTCAGGTCCTTGACGGTCTTGTCGTTGGCGTCGGCGTCCAGCTTGGTCTTGAGGGCCTTGATGATCGGGTGGCCGGGGTTGAGCTCCATGGTCTTCTTGGAAGCCATGTACGACGACATGGAGGAGTCGCGCAGGGCCTGGGCCTTCATGATACGCTCCATGTTGGCCGACCAGCCAAACTGACCGGTGACCAAGACGCAGGGCGAGTCGGTAATGCGGTTCGACACGGTGACCTTCTCGACACGGTCGCCCAGGATCTCCTTCATGGACTTGCACAGGGGCTCGAACGACTTGATCTCCTCCTCGCGCTGGGCCTTCTCGGCATCGTCCTCCTCGAGCTCCAGACCCTCCTTGGTGACGCTCATGAGCTTCTTGCCATCGTACTCCTTGAGCTGCTGGACGGCGTACTCGTCGATGGGGTCCACCATGTACAGGACCTCGAAGCCCTTCTTCTTGAGCACCTCGAGGAAGGGAGAGTTCTCCACGACCTGCTTGGACTCGCCGGTGATGTAGTAGATGTTCTTCTGCTTCTCGGGCATGCGGGTCACGTAGTCCTTAAGGGAAGTGGGCTCATCGCCCGACTTGGTCGAGAAGTAGCGCAGGAACTCGGCGAGCTTGGCGCGGTTCTGGGTGTCCTCGTGGATACCCAGCTTAATGTTCTTGCCGAAGGACTCGTAGAACTTGTTAAAGTTGTCCTTGTCCTCGGCAATCTCGCTGAACAGCTCGATGGACTTCTTGACCAGGTTCTTGCGAATGACCTTGAGAATCTTGTTCTGCTGGAGGGTCTCGCGGGAGATGTTGAGGGGCAGGTCCTCCGAGTCGACCACACCCTTGATGAAGTTGAGCCACTCGGGGATCAGCTCCTCGCAGTCGTCCATGATGAACACGCGACGCACGTACAGCTTGATGTTGTTGCGCTTCTTCTTGGTCTCGAACATGTCGAACGGGGCGCGCTTGGGCACGAACAGGACAGCGCAGAACTCAAGCTGGCCCTCGACGGAGAAATGCTTGACGGCCAGGTGGTCCTCCCAGTCGTTGGACAGGGCCTTGTAGAAGCTGCCGTACTCCTCGGCGGTGATGGACTCGGGGTTGCGGGTCCAGATGGGCTTGGTCTTGTTCAGCTCCTCGGTCTCGGTGGTGAGCTCCTTGACCTTCTTGGTCTTCTTCTCCTTCTTGTCCTCGTCGTCCTCGACCTCCTCAATCTTGGCGGCATCCTCGCTCTTCTCCTCGGTCTCCTCCTCACCCTCGTGATCAGAAACCTCCTTCTCGACCTCCTTCTCGACGACGAGCTGGATCGGGTAGCTGATGAACTCGGAGTGCTTCTTGACGATCTCCTTGATGCGCTTCTCCTCGAGGTACTCGAGCTGGTCCTCCTTCATGTGCAGGCGGATCTCGGTACCGCGGCCAAGGGAGGGGTTGACGGTGTCACGGGTGATGGTAAAGGATCCACCGGCAGCCGACTCCCAAATGTACTGCTCGTCGTCGTTGTGCTTGGTGATGAGGGACACCTTGTCGGCGACCAGGTAGGCCGAGTAGAAACCCACACCGAACTGACCAATCATGGAGATATCGGCACCGGAGGACAGGGCGTCCATGAAGGACTTGGTGCCGGACTTGGCGATGGTACCCAGGTTGTTGACCAGGTCGGCCTTGGTCATACCGATACCGGAATCGCGGATGGCCAGGATGTTGTTGGCGCGGTCGGGGATGATGCGGATGAAAAGGTCCTTGCCCGAGTCGAGCTTGGACGGGTCGGTCAAGGCCTCGTAGCGAATCTTGTCGAGGGCATCGGAGGCGTTGGACACCAATTCACGAAGAAAGATTTCCTTGTTGGAGTAGAAGGTGTTGATGATGAGGCTCATCAGCTGGCTGATCTCAGCCTGGAAGGCGAACTCCTCGGTGTTGCCCGACATGATGCGAAAGTGCGTGTAGGTGGGGGGGAAAGGATATGAAAGGGGGGATGGCAGGGCGAGGGCGAAACAAAGCGACGCGGGAAGGAAAGAACAAAGCGGTAGAGATACAGGGAGAGGTTCAGGAATTAACGATTAAGCTGAAGGCGAGAAGGCAGAAGGACTCGGGGGATGGTAAGGGTGAGATAGCTGCCAAGTGGGCGGATGATATACTAGCAGTGGAATAGTGTGGGATCGGCCAGCCAGAGTGGGGGCGGCGGGACAGTAAGCGGGTTCGTTGAGAGCTAAAGGCGCAGGGCGTTCGGTACGGAAAAAAATTTGCCCAGCCGACGGCGGCTTATAAAGGGCTGGTCGCTGGCTATGGTGAGCAGAACTAAAGCTTCGGCAAGGTTCCACCGATTACCGCCCACGGGGAGCCCAGTCACCTCCCCTCATTCCGGAACCCGCGAGCAGTCCAGAGAACCCGAGAGAATAAAAAACACACCACAAGTGGGACGATGGAAAATGGCGAGTGGGAGAGAATGGCGTTGGGCCGTCTTCGCCTTCCTTCTCACTGGGCTACAGGGTTGCGCCTAAGGCGCTTCCCTCCTCTCTTTTTCGAATCGGGCAAGAGTCGCCGCCGTTTAGGACAGCCAGCCTTCCTTGACGTTCTCCGTGGGCCCTACAGGCTTCCAATGCCCCCCTTAAGCTGGCACATGTGGCCCACCCACTCATTGGTATGCGATGGTGTGTGGCGTAGATTGCAACCATATGCTCGTGGTGTCTCTCCACACAGGCGTGGATGCACACTGTGGCAACTCTGCCTACATGCCAGTACAGCTGGCTTGACCCTCCCCCTCCTATAAAGCGAGTCCAGTGCATAGCCAACACAGTGTTCACCGCATCAATCTGGCGGACACAAGCGTGCCCTGCCGCCCTCTTTCCAACGATGGACAAGATGTACACTGGTGAGTTGGCCGGTCCCGACTTCTCTGATTGCCGCCCCCCCCCGTTGCGCTCTAATACGCCCGGTTTAGTATAATGTTTATTTACTACGGGCCTTCAGCACAAGTTCTCTGGGCTTCATCGGCAAACGGCCGTGGTAGGGGGAGACATGTATGAACCTATCATTGGTCGCCTGTAAAGGACCCTCTCTCGAACCTTCTCCGACGTTCAATAGTCGTAGGGTCTAGCCACAGGAAAATGCTCACCACAAGCCGTCGTCCCACGGCTTACGGGAGGGGCTGGAGATGCGCCAGAAGGAATAGGTCGGTAATATGTCTAGCACCTTCCTCTCGTACCCACGACGCGCGCTACCTTCCAGCACGCCCTACCAACTACAATGTTGCTCCAAGCCGCGCATGCAGTGACAAGGGGGATGGGAAGCCACCATCGGCCAGGCCGAGAGGGTTCTGGTACTATTGCTATTTTCCAGGGCCAGTGCCTCGGCATCGCCCCATTCTCAGGGGCGTACGCTATGGACCCCCCGAGAATGATGGCCGGCGGCGATGGATCGATCCATAAAGTGGAGGGTGCAACAAGGAGGGGATCGCCGCTGGCTTCAAGTCCAGACCGACCCCTGTGGTACCTTACACGCATAAGTGAACCACCGCCAATTTTTTTTACGAGGCCGCCTCGCTGGAACGTCCATTTTTATTCCAGGTTCTTCCCTGCAACCTGGATCTAATGGTGGCCCTTTGGCAGGCATGGGCCGACGATTCACCCTCGGAGCCCTAACTCCGACGGCCCGCCAGTGGCACAGGGGTTCATACCCATCGGCTAGGGGTTCGGTTTCAGTAGCGATCATCCTTCGCACCTTGGCTCACCAGTGTACTGGGATTAATCGCGAGCTGCCCTTATCTGCCGTGGTCAGATTCTACCTCTGTGCATTCGAAATTCCATGATCAGCTCCTGGTCGATAGTAAGCAGGCACTATTTAGACCTTGGCTTATTTCCAGCTGAACAGCATATGCGTTTCCTAGCTGGAACTTCGTCGCCCTCGTAAAAAGACGTTATATCAGTATCATCTAAAGTGGTCGAGCACTTTATTTTGGTGAATAACTATTGACTTGGGTCTTTTTTAAGTGCCATAAAATGGACACATATTACACCCCCCCCCAAGGTAGCTACGGCTGGTACTGGACTAGAATTCAGCGGGTTTCAGTTTACACGCTTTCACGGTCGCATCCACCCTGGGCAAAGCCTCGCTGCTTGGCCACCGATCAATGCTCCTGAACAATCGAATATCGCAGGGTGGATGTTAGGAACTTTAAGATGGGAAGGGGGGGATAATGGAAACTGGATCGCCAAACAAAAATATGGTACCAAATGAGCGCTGGGCAATTATCAGACGCACAATCGTGGTAGAGCTGCCCCAGGGGACATACTGGACCTTGATGTGCCGGCCTTTTGACTTGGGGTTGTAGCCCGTGGCGCAGGCTGGATGTATGGTTATCCCCAAGTTGGGCGCCGAAGTATGGTCGATCATGTCAGTGAAAAAGGCCGACCATTTAAACTTGAAGGTCCAGCGACTGCAGCAAACCTTAAAATGGCACTGATCAGCTTAAGGAACGCCATGCCCGGCGATTAGGGGTAAACAGCTAAATTGTAAGTGCTGGCTTGAGCAACGGTTTAAAATACAAAAATGCTCAGCATATATATGCTGACCTTTCCGCAATCACTCGGAATACCAACCATCAAATGCCCTTAATGATGGTGAGCACAATTGGTGAAAACTATAATTGAAATGGTTGTAGACCTTACAATCCCTGTGCAGCATGTACTATATCATGGTGTGAGCATATGGCCAAATCTGTATCATTTGCCCCTGATTTGTTGGGTTCATCCCTCCACCATAGCCTGGATCCATTCCTATGAAGTTCATCAGCCTAGACCAGTGGGCGGTCCAACTGGCGGAGAAGCAATGTGGGAGGTCGGGGATGTGAAGAATAATACAACCTAAATTTTTTACCATTCTTACCAATCATTAGGGCAGTACTGATGCTTATAGAATTTATCTAAAAGGGGTGCACGACATTACTCCCCAGTCTTTTCCTACCTTATCCACTTTGTCTGTATATGCCAAGAAAGGAACTTTTAATAGCTCTTGGCATTTCTTAGCATATACCTAGTGCAACGAGGTGTGGCGCCCGAGAGCGAGGGGGGCAGGTAAAGTAAAGGATAAGGAACTAAAAGACTTACCAAAATGGAACGTGTTGAGCGGGGGTTCGGCAATTGGGTGGAATATCTCATTTATCGAGGAGCAACTTCGGAGGGTCTTTTGTATCGGAGGAAGTCCCGCATCCTTCGTAGCGGCTACCGCTTGGGTTAGGAGAGAACCCAAAGGACGGCAGTGTGAGGCGGGGCTGGCACCAAGGCGGAATATGAAGACAACTGTGAGGCCGACGGATCGATGAAGGAATAATACTGATGGCGACTAAGCCCTAATAGGATAGAGATGGAGGCGCCTGTTTAAAAGGAGCGAAATCCAACAGATTAAGAGGGTTGGCGTCGCTGTAAATGGATGATATGTATAAGGAATAGCGGAAGCTGGGTAGAATAATGAGTGGAGATGCCACAACTGAATAGATCAACAGTTTAGGGCTTGACAAGCACTCAGTTCATGAATACTGCCAGTATCTCCACAACTCTTACCCTAGTAAGGAGGTCCACGATGATGACATCACAGCAATAAGATTATCCATGTAAGGCAAAGCTTGACCTGTTGCGAGATCCCTTATGGAGGTTACCCTTTATCGACAGCTCTTGCCTCGTATTTTAAGCACGTATATTGCTACCCCACTCGGCAACGTACACGTTCAGGCTGAAGTGCCGCCTTACCCGCCTCACTCACTCGTATCCGAGTAAAGTGGGAAGCCGGTTGCAATTGTGAGCAGTGGAAACGACAAGACCTATGGCTTAGGTATGGGTATATGCTTCTCCAGTATGACACGCCACAGAAGCTTCCTATCGGCTGTCAAACGTGATTTTCGCTCCTAGCTACCCTGGATCAACTAAGCTTCCCAGCCGGTCAAGTTCCACTATGTAGCCTACCCAAGGAGTGGTGCAAACCTTGCCCTGTATTTCCTCAAGCACTGCTTGTCGATGACCTTATTTTTCTGACCGGGCTACGAGAAATGCCATGGAGGCAATTCGAGGTCTACGGGGTAATTGATACCCTTCTCTGGGGTTCAGCCATCCCAGCCAGATATTTTTTCTCCGTTGAATTACTCATTGCTGATATGTCTTCTCTGTCACCACTCGTATTCATGCACCTTATGAGGAAACGCCCACTTTGACGTAGGTCCAAACAGGGATGCAGCGGAATACCGGAAGGAAAGCCTTTGGTGCAACGGGCAACTTGTACCAAGTATCCTTTGGAACCATGTTCGATCAGTCAGTGGTCATTTTATTGACCGCTACGAGGCAGGAGAGTGCCCATCAAGGGGTATATGATCTGAGCACAACCTGACCAGTGAGCCGACTGGAAACCATATCGCCCGTGGCCACGATCGGAGTATTGCGGTACTAGTCACCAACCGTTTCAATCAGACTGACCCCTATCAATACGTCCCAGGGCTGGGACTAATTGGATTATTCAGCAATGGAAGCGTGTGACGTGAACGGTATAGGCCTATACCCGAACTGGCAGTCGCGCACAATCGAACGTCAGGATCTCGTCCAGGGGGGTACGGGTCCCATGCCTGTCGAATTCTTCCGGAACGACCTCCCCGAGTAAATTGGCGGCGATTATGAAATCTAAGGCTTGACCCAAGACGTCATGGACACGATGGAGCCGACCGGTGTCCAGTAAACATTTCAGTGCTAAAGGTTTACTTTTATTGTTATTATATGACCCGCCTATCAATCAGCGCCTTTCCGTTCATAACCGTATGTAATTAGAGTTCATTTTCCGTGCTCGGCGAAGCTTGATGTCTCAGGCGCCGATACTGTAGATGAAATTTGAAAATATCCAAGCCAAAACATCGAACGGGTTAAGCCATTTTAGGTATCGGACCATTCCTCATTTTACAGTGTGCCTCTTTGCCACTTCATCATGGTGACTTCCGAATCCCCCCCCACCCCACCCATAAACTTACCCACCCATGATGCGCGGGATTTCGTTTATCATTTTTATTCCAAGCGGGCAGCAAGGCAGATTACGATTTATCTAAGCTAACTGGCACACAGGGCTTGGCCGCCCCTTGCCGCGCCAGCAACGATAAGCAGGCAACTCGATTGCCTCTTGGTTACCCCGCCCTTGAAGATGAGCCTTGGTGTGGCCAACCGCCAGACAACGTTAGCAAATATTACAGGAGCATATTCCAGAGACTGCTGGAGAAAGACCCTTGACTGACTGTTGGACAGCTAGCCTCGTTTTACCTCACTTACGCTAGTACCATGTGTCGTGTCCCGCGCAGGGGCCTGGGTTTTTACGAAACAACTACAACCGCCGGGCCTTTCACACTCTCACGGATGGCCAGTGCCACTAGGGGGGAAATTTTGCCGACCAGTTTCCTGGAGAAGTTTGGCGCGGCCAGTGAGTACCTGCTGAACCCCCTATCGCCACAGGCAATGGACCTTGGGTATATCTTTATGATCCACCCGTTGGCCCTGATTGCCAGGCATGGTACCCTAAAGGAGGCTTTGCCCCAACCTAGACCTGCCGGGGCCGTACCATGCCTAAGGTTATGCTGATAGAGATTTCACCACACGCAGCCAGTTACACGCAAATGTCAGGTCCCCCCAAGTGCCAAGGTCTCCGCCTACCAGTGCGTAGAGTGCAGGCTGAAGCCCAACACTCCAGGCCTGGGTAAAGACGCGCTGAAGTTTGGGCCGGCATCCCCCTTCCCCTCCCTCCCGCGACTCTACCCCAATAATACACTACTTCATGGCGCCATCACCACTCATACCTCCTTGTCTAATACCAAAGCCAAACTCCCTCCGACCTCTCCCTACAGACCCGACTTTGTCCCCCCTCCCAATCCCTTCGACTTCTGGCTACCCAGGGTACGGCTTTTTTCCGCCCTGGAGGCGGTTGTGGGCGCCTGGATTGCTCAGCATTCTAGATTAAATTGTACACCCCTTTGATAACCGGCTAGCAAGAGCTCTCCGAGCAGTACAGAGTGGTGGAAATTACTATACATCTTGCTTGGATTTTGAAGAAGTGTGGGCTTTACGGGGCATCTATAGTTTGTATTTAGTAAAATCGCCGACCCTCGCGACCAACTTATCATGTGCTGCACTTGGTTGTGGCCAAATCGTCCTGCTGGACGGGTCAGCCGTGACCTTGGGCCATCGACCTAAACCATTTTCCCGCTCACTTTTCCGGAGACAGCTTCCAAACATGGCCGCTGTCTGACCAGCTCGGAGTCGGCCTTGTATCGGGATTAGTGTGTCAATGCGCTGATAGTAATGGCCGAGGTATCTCCTATTCAAGCATCCTTTTCCTAACCAAGCCCAACACACGTGATTGGACTCAGTAGCGGTAGATTTTACTTGACTTGGCGCTACTTGGCACACTGCCTAAGTATGGGCGAGGGAGGATTGACACTCTAGTGTGGAGATGATGACACATCATTTCCTTCGTCCTGTTCGGTGCAGGGCCAGGCGGCGGTTCTCCGATCCCTGGCCATGTAAGAGGCAAGGCCTTGGTCACGTTTCGTCCCATTCTAGCTGCGATGCAACATTGTTGGAACCGGCAGGTAGACGGCCAGGGTAGCTCTCCAACTGGGAAAGTCAGACGGGGGGGGGGGTGAAACTAAAGTAGCGCGTATCGTGTGTGGAGGAACTAGAGACCCGGGGGAGTGGCGGGGTAGCGCGGAGGGAGGGGGGAGTCAGGCAGACGGAAGGTGCGGGGAGGTGGCGATGCCATGGTCTCAGGGAATCGAACCGGTCGGCCTTCCGTCAGCCTCCTCCCACCTAAACGCACCGCCACTGCATCCGCCCTCCTTCCTCCGCCGCCCATGTCGGTCGTGCCGATAGGGAAGTACGGCCGCCCTATTAGGATGGCCATGGTCGCTCAGGATTGGCCCGGCGGGGATCTGTCGGCCCGCAGCCTGCTAGCGACAGGTACGGCGTTAACTTTACCCGTTCCGTGGGCCAGCCGTGCGAACGCCGTGTTGGGTATGACGGCGGGTGTCAGGCACGCCGGTGCTACTGGTGAGATCGGCCTCCTTGCTCAACACTCGTCCACCCGTCCCCGTCTCGGGCGACGCTACCTTCTAGTGGTGGACCTCCGGTCACCCAGCCCCAATGTCATGAGGCGAAGGGGACAATCCGGATAAACGGGCCTACCTTCATCTTACGCAGCCCGCAGCATGGTACGGAAACGCGTGAAGCCTCCCTCTCGTCGTTCGAGCCAGTGTGGAGAGGCCAGGCGGATGGCCGCTACCCTGCGATCACGCCATGCCGGCTTTATAGCCCGGCCGTTAAATCGCCGAGGAAACAGGGCTCGGAAATCCAGAGTATATTGGCCCCGAATTTCCCGCGGCGACTTCCCGAGACGAGCCCGCCCGTCACCGTTTCTAATTCCATGCGTCATGTTGGCAATGCAGAGAAAGTCTATAGTGTGTTGGCCGGCCACTTTAATCAACACCGCAGGCATTACTCACGGTGTGCTCTATATTCGTCATTTGGGCCATCGCCGAGGGCGTCACAGTTACGCGGGCAAGGATTGGAATAGGACGGATACGGTTAGGTCGTTTCGGGCCATCAGCCCCTCTCTCTCACACTTTGGTCGCCTTGGCGGCGCCGAGGCGGAGAGTGGAGTGTGACCCGAGCGATTGCAGGACACTCCGGGCCGGAACTATTATGGTCACCCTCCGGACCTGACAAATCTACTCCACGCAGTCGTTTCCGACCGACGGATTGCCTTTCCGGGAGGGGGGGGACGTGTACGACGCCCACACCTCCTTATCCCGAACCTTTCCCCTCGATTCCGCGCCCTCTCCCCCCCCCACGGCTATCAGCAACTGTCATCGCCCCCTTTTTGTGATTTGAGTGTCGGCCAAGCTGAACCAGTCACCAACGTGACCCTCCATGTCGGTCATGAAGCTCGTTGGATGGACACCGCCGACCAGCTCTACACGCCACCGGCCCGTGTAGAATCGAGTCAACCGGGCGGAAGGTGGGTGGCTTACTTCATGTGGCTGTCGGGGAAGCATACGCCTGCACAATCAGAGGGTCGGGAAGACTGAGTATCGCATCGGTGCCCGCCTTCGTTTCCGCTCCTTTAGGACGTCACTGCCCAGTCCCCGGCCACAATGTCTTTGACAAAGACTTCGGCTGGCGGACCATCCACCCGGGTGACGAGGAGGGCGATAGAAGTGGGCTGTTAACCTATCATGGGGAATTCTGGACCCCAGCCGCCGATAGCAGCGGTGGAGAGGTGGTGGGGCTCGCGTAACGTGTGATGCCTTGAGGGGTGATAGACGAAGGGTACAGTTGCCAATAGCAGAGGGCCCGGTCGAAGCGCCCCGGCGTACCATCGCGGGTCGCCTAGAGTGCTGGCCCGGTGTCCCAGTCCCTCGGGCGCCTGCCGCGTCATGGCTGAGGGGAGGGGACAAGAAAGGGGGGAGGGGCGGAGGATGAAGAGATGATGGCCGCCGCCAAGTAACAGGGAAGGTAGCCAGATAAGGCAGGTGCGAGCGGTGGATTGGCCGGCGCTCTAATACTTTCCATCCACTCACAGCCACGGAAAATATATGGTTCCGAGAGGATGGGGATTTTTTATAGGAGGCGAGTGGGTGGCAGGTGGTGGTCGTGTGGCACGCGGTCGAAAAAGAAAAAAGAAAAAATAACCCCGGCCGGCAGGAACAGCACCCCGGATGAGGGAATAAGCGGGGCTCCGGAGGGGGTGGGGAGACCCAAGACCCCGGCGGTCACTGGGTGCTTCACAGCCGAGCACGCACACTCCTCCGACGCCGGCCGGTTATTTGTGGGGCGGCACTGGCGGTACGCCATTGGCCATCGGCCCCCGTCTCTCCGACCCGTGCGTCGTTCTATTGCCCAATTTGGTCTGGCCGCACGCCCCTGTCGGCCGGACAAACTGTCAGGGAGCTTGAACCCTCTGCCGCCGCGGCCTCCACTGACGCGTCCTAATAAATAGCGCCCCGTCCGCCCCCCCCGCCTGCGCCCGACCCCCCCATTCCCTCTATCTCAGCCGCGGCTAAGAACAGCCCCCCTTTTTCCCTCCTTGTCCTCGCGTACCTGACGTGACGGCCAACCTTAACTGTATATTTGGCTTATTAGAATTGTACCAGTTGCCGAAGTTAATCCCCCTCCGAACGTTAGCCGGGGCCAGTATTTCCGTTAGCAAGGCCAGGTAGTCCATGTGTGCCTAATATTCCATTCTGGCTAGTGTTGAGACGCATTCCCTATAGCTACATAACGTTCGGTTTGTCGCCGCTCACCGTACCCTGCTATATCCACGAATCTATTTACTGCATAGTTGCTTCCTTTACGTGTCGTCCAGGGCCACCAACACTCTCACGCCCGCCCCATTTATCCCGGGTCTGCGCTTCCCTGGAACTCCGTTCCTTCCTCCAGCAGACCGCCGTACTTCCTGCGCTGACGTATGCCAAGGGATCTACCGCCTTGGCTCTCCGCCCTCGCCAGGTTTCCCCCCTCGATTTCTCAACGCCGTCATTTTCGGCCAGACTCTCACGGCCACTGTCTGCGGATTCCGGTTGCAGTCCCCCACCACAGCAATTAGCTGCGCAACCAGGTACCCCTAGCCCGCCCCCCCCCTAAACACCCGCCCCCGTTCACTCCCTCGGCGCCACCCGGCCCCGCTTTTCCGCCATGGAGTTCCCAGCCGCCGGGAGCGCCGCCCGGCCGTTCCCTGTGACTAGCAGCAGCACTCCGCCATTCCCCGTGTCTAGCAGCACTGCCCCGCCGTTCCCAGCTACTGCCGATAGTGCCGTCTCGCCATTCTACGCGACGCCATCACCCCGGCCCCTGGCTGCCGCCCTCACGCCGTCCGCAGGGGGGCAGCCGGGCGAACTCTCCGCCGCCGAGCTCGAGGCCCAGCGCAAGAAGCGGCAGACCCAGGCCTGCGAGTACTGCCGCCAGAAGAAAATCCGCTGCAACAGCGACAAGCCCACCTGCGACAACTGCAAGAAGCGAAACCTGACCTGCAGCTACGCAGCCAGCCAGTCTAAGCGCGTGCACCGCCAGGGTTACATTGAGAAGCTGGAACAACGGCTCGAAACGATGGAGCGGCTCATCGAACCCCTCAAACCTGAAGGCCCCGCCCCTCCGAAGCGGCGGCGCGCCGGTTCCCACTCCCGGACGACCGACGATAGCCCCGTGACTGCCATGGCAGCCATCCCAATCTCGGCTACCACTTCTACCACCACCTCCTCCTCTTCTTCCTCCACCACCACCACTACCCTCACCGCCGCCGGGGGGCACTACCCGGGCGTAACGGGCAGCCCAGTTTCCTCCCCAGCTTTCCATCCTCCTGTCCGCTATTCCCTGCCATCCTTGCACCTTGCCCATCCCGCCCGACCGGGTTCCCTCGGCCCCCGCGTCAGTAACGTGGTTCTGCCGTCTGCCGACTCCCTCATGTCCCTGTCCCGTTCCGAGCCTACAGGCAACCTGCCCGAATTTCGCCGCCACTCCCACGACGAAGAAGCCCGGCCACGGTTAGCCCCGCTGGCCGCGGCACCTGTGCCACCTTCCACACCCGCCTCCGGCCCGCCAGCAACTACCCTGCTCGAGCGGGCCCGGGCCCCGAACCTCCTCACCGCTGATGAGCGGTTCGCCGTCACTCACTTCGTCAACCACCTCCACCGCCATTTCCCCATCTTGCATCTCCCGTCCCTGCACCGACAGGTGGCGACCGGTACCATCTTCCAACCCCTCTTGCACAGCCTGTGTGCGTTGGTCTTCGGCAGCCTGCAGCGGTCGGCGCTTGTCGACTATTACGCTGACCTTGTGCGCGGTTCGGCGGTCGAGCTTTGTAACTATCCAAGTGTCGATCTAGCCCAAGCCCTCTTTCTCTTCGGGGCCAGCGAGTACGGACGCGGCAAGGTCGTGTCTTGCAACGTCTACTTTGACATGGTCGTGCGGATCTGCCGGACTCTCAAGGTAAATCGTCGCGATGCCGAACAGCGACACGGCTCTGAACCGCTCGACTTTGACGTCCACGTCCGTACGGAATGTCTACGGCGGACGTGGTGCCTGGTGGCCATGGTCGACGCCGTCGAGTCGTTCACGTTCGACCGTCGGCCAAAGCTTCACTCGGAGGAGCTCGCCATCGGTCTGCCGTGTCCAGCCCATAACTGGGATCAGGACCTGCCTGAATCGGCGATGGTGTCGCTGCTCACCAGTTCGTTTACCGCCGAGGTGGCTGACCTAGGTGCGCTGCACCGGCTCGTGCAGATCGCCAGCCGGGTGGCCACGTTCAAGGCCGAGGCTGAAATCACCGGCCTTTCTGCGCCTGCCCTCGCCGCCTCCCTCGAGTACCTGGCCATCGAAGCCCTACTTCGGAGCTGGGAGGCGACCTTTGTGGCCGACGGGGGTGCATCATTATCACCTGATCACGCTCCCGGCCGCTTCTTCCTTCGCCTCTTCCACTCCGCCGTCAAGATTCTGTTCTACCGCACCCTGTGCAACCCTGTGCCTGGTACGGACCCGTTCCACCCGACCACCACCACGGCGTCCCGACCGGTCGAACTATCAGCTTCCCGAGGCCACGCCGAAGTGGCTAAAGTGGCCTGGGGCCAATGCCTCCACACGGCCGCGCAGGCGGCGCAGTGCCTCTTTGACGAGGGCCGTTCCTTGACCCCCACGGACTACCATCCCCTGATTGGATTCACCCTCTGGCACACCGGTACAGTCCTGGTCCAGCAAAAGATTCAGACCACCCGGGCTGAAGAACGGATGGCGCTCCAGCACGATATTGACCTCCATTACCAGGTGCTAAGGCAGGCCACCGGGGTGTGGTCTGTGGACATTCTCGATCGGCTGTACCAGTTGGACGGACTGGCTCACACCCAGTCACCTTCCAACCCGCAACAAAGGGCTTATCCAAGGGAAAACATTGTAACCACTAGCAAGGTCCATGCCGCACCACCCAGCCCACCCACCTCAGTGGAAATCACTCCGCTACCATCACATTACAATCCTACCTCACGGTCAGGCGAGTGAAATATACAGCCAATTAAATAAATATTAATATAATTATGGTATCGAACTTGTATTTCGTTGTTCACTCTAGTTGGCGTAGCATTATTATATAGACGCTCACTCGGGCAAAACGAGCTTAGATGGGTTGATATTGACCAATCAGACTTTGTCTAATGGAGCGGGTTGGAATGGGCTATCCAGAAAGTAGAAGAGGCGATTAGGCATCCTGCTTTGACCTACGAAGAAAGCCATCACAGCACAAGGGCGCATCAACAGTGGTGAAGCCTGTACCTATCGGTTGGTTAGAAAGTCGAGTAGGGTGCTGGGTATAAACCCGATAATTTGACTCTCCCAGTGGAAGACTATAGCTCTGATTTAGTAAATGATGTGGCCCTGCCAATGTCCAACTTGAAGAAAAGAGGGAGCAGGGCTCGTCGGGGGGGGGATCACATTCCTTAATCTACTCGCCGCAACCGCCACACATAAATATCGAGGGAGGAAGGTAGGGTAGGATCTATTGATAGAGTCGATATGCCATATACTGATAGGGCGTAGGAGGCCATTTCATGTGTAAGAACTGTTTTGTGCACCACAGTCCCCCCCCCTACCATTGTTCCGCAGCTACATAACTTAATCCGGTCTAATTTAGGGTCATCGATTAAGAAGAGGCCAGCTCTACTGCTTCGGCAGATAATGCTTGTGGACCTGTTAATATCCAACGAGGCGGAAATTAAAGTAATAATAATGACCGGTGTACAATACCCCGACCATTTCTTTCGCGACCATATGGACCAATAAATTCAATGAGAGGCTGTAGTGGAATACCAGAAAAATGACTGTCAGCCAAGTCAACCACTCCAAGCCCCCTTCCCATTACGAAAAAAAAAATGTACCGCAGGGCCACCAGAGCCATCTAGTACGGTACATCCTTAATCAGCCCCTGTATTACACCTTATCTCCACCTTAAATCCGACCTTTATAGCCAGCCGGCTGTATCTAGGACCGCCCACTAATTGACCTCCCCACCGTCCTCTTGAACCTTGTGCCGGTGTTCTGCACATGTTACCTTCGATGGTTAGTTAGCTTGAACCATCCGGGACAAATTATTCACCTTGCCGGATTTGGTATGGTTCAGGACCATGGCTGCAGTCAATCCTAGACATCGGGTGTATAATTCCTGATAATCAACACTTTGTGTACCTTATCGCGACACATACACATTCTCATTTATTTTTCGCTTAATACACCATGCTCCCTGGGTTTACAGCTACCTCACCCACCGTTCCAGTGTGATAGGCTCTAGTAAACTGACCCACTTGGCCACGTACACAAAAACCATTTCACCGGCTAAATTGGGCTAGCTATATTCATTAATAATAGTATATTACAATGGAGACTAGCGTTGGGTAAGTGCCAAGAGAAACACACTATATGTTTACGAAGACTGGATACTTGTCGTTGAAATAGATGTTAACTATGTATTACTTTCAGACAATCTGGGGGAGGTATCCCTTTGAGGGGTTGATCCGTTAATGTACGAATTAAGGTGGCTAAGGGACGAGAAATGAGTGGGTTTGGGTTTGGGACCTGGGAGAGGGTGCAAGGGTACAGCAATGGTACTCGCACTGGGACCAGTACAAAGGGGGCCTCCGGAGATAATGGACGGAGAGGGAAATATAAAACTGACAAATGAACACCGAAGAGAGGCGTGTGAGTTGGTGATTTATTTCCTGGTATTCAAAGGGGAGAGAAGTAGGGGGGAGAGAGAACGAGTGAAGACATCAGTACGCCTTCTGCAAGCGTACCACTATCGGTACTGCCATGTCTATTACCAGTCGGATTGGAAAAAACGGTGGTATTGGTGGCGGCAGGAGGACGGCTCGGGGGTCGAGCAGAAGGGCAGCGAATGGGAAACGGGATTGCTGTCAAAACCCGGGCGCACGACAGTAGTAACAATTTGCAAACCAGGGGCCCGTCTCAACATCGTCGGCACAGCCATGGTTCAAAATCTGGATCAGCCGTGATAAAATAGCTCTAAGCAGCACCAGACATAGACCGAGGGTGGTTCCATTTCCCAGCATTGGCCTAGTCCGCGTTAATTTAATCAATGGTTGTTCCATTTACCAGCATTGGCATGGGCCGCGTTAATTTGGTCGAGGGTGGATTGCTTCGCGTCATTCCCCTGGGTGTTTCCACGAGGCAAATTCGGCCTGGGCTTGGGCCTCATAGGAAGACTTAGCGGGGGAGGATCGATCCCTTGGTCGCTGGGCTTAGCGTGGGCTAGAGGACTAACAGAAAGGGCCAACACAGCCACGAGGGCAAGGACAGTAGAGAAGCGAGCGACCATTGTGGTAGGGATATCGGTGGTGAATCGGGCCGAGTTGGTATACACAATATTGAACTGTGGCCTAGTACAGACTGGTGTAGAAAATTGGGCGCTGGTACTTGTAAGATACAGAGAGTATCTAGTAGACTGGATGGTAAGGCAAGGCAGGGGAGAAGCAGGGTTGGTTATTTTGCAAGTACAGACTGGCATCGACGTATTTATAAAGGGCGGCCCATTCGTGTGGCGAAGCAGTAGGGGAGGGGGCGGCTTTGGCATGGCAATCGGAGTGGGAGAGAGAGAGAGTCGAGGAGGAAGTCACAAAGGTAGAGCGCTTATAAAGTGAGAGTCTTTTAACAAAGGCAAGACGGAGGGCCCCGCACTGACCTTGGGACGGCTATTGGCGGGGAGGGCCGTGACCAGTGTCTTTCTCCGGCGGATACAGCCTCTTTAGCCATGTAGATGACGGGAGGGAGAATGGCTACTATCGTTGACCGTTGTCACCACACGGCTGGCACACTGGGAATACATGGTTCGAGAGAGAGAGAGAGAGAGAGAGGGGGGGGGAGGTGAGGATCGAGTGCCGTTGGACAACACGAGGTGACGGAGGAAGGGATGTCGCCACAATGGAAGGTCGGCGGGACTCGAGCGGCCTCAATAATGAGTATCCTCACCGCACTAACTGCTGCCGGACAGACACACCATGGTTTGCGACCGTAGCCCTCCTCGGGTGTGCCCTTTGTTATGTGGTCTCCGTTGTATAATATGACCGGCCTACATCGAGCCCGGGGAGATGGCTTGCAATACGACTCCCCTTCTCCAGCTATTTCTCGGATACCAGCAGCGGGGCCATGTCCCTCAAATGGAACGAAGAGGCGAGGTTGGGTCGGTGCCAGAGGGAGTAGACCAGTTGGGAGACCGGCGGGTAGATAGTACGTAGGTAAAGATTTAAGTCCCTGGATGCCCCTTGACTGCCACGATTGCCGTTTCCGCTACCCGTACCAGCGCCCTAAATAATTGACAAGGAACAAGCGGTGTGAAGTAGCTGACTGCCTAGTCCGTAGCCAATAAAAAAATGTAGTAGGAGCGGCATGTCTCCTAGCTATTCCTTGCTGCTACATTCACCATGTTACTCCAAAGGGCCATTCGCCAACCGCGGTTGCTACCCAGCGCGGGGGTTCTTTGCAGAGCCGGCCGGTCGTTCGGAACACGATCTGCGTACTCAGCCTGCCATGCAACATGCGGGGATCTTATGAACACGTCCGGCTTTGGCTGGCGCAACCGATTCCGGTCCGGCCTGGCCTCGCAGGCTTCCTCACGACCGCCATCGGTCAAATTCGGCACGGCGGCCGGTGCTGGTGCAAACGCTCTCGAAAGTCTAGTGTCACAACTTCGCCGGCTAGCAGATATCTACGCCCGTCCAACAGCTGGGCCGAGTGCGTCACGCACCGCAGACCTAACGAAGCAGGTGGATGACTTGTGGCGCACCTATCTGGCCCATTACGCCCCCCATGATCAAGTCACGTCGGGCGAACTGCCGCTTCCTCGCGACGTAATGGCCACCCTCCTGGTGGCCTTGACGCTACCGTTTGCCGAGTCGCCACTGCCCAGTCTACATCGAGCTGCCGGGCTACTTCCAGCCTGTGGTCCCGTACCGCGTCCACAGTTCCGTCTCCCGGTTTGGGATACAGCGCAGGAGGAGACCGCAGACCGGCTCCAGACCATCTTTACGTTGACTGCCCCGCTCGGTGGTAGCTCTGAATCCCCCACAACCTTACGAGACTCCTTGCTTGGGGTCGGGCAGTGGCCAGTCAATGCCCTCCAGAGCCACCTAATCGCCAAAGCTGCACTTGACAGCACAGCAGCCAAAGTCAGACTCGACACTGCCACGGAGGCCAAATCATCCGTCACATTAGACGCCACTGGCCAGGCCTGCGCTTTACCATCTCTCGGCGTATCCCGTATCAGCCCGCAAGTAGCCGCCACTCGAGACCGGCTGCGGAGATTAGGGTTATTTTCGGCGCATCGGGTCGACGCGGCCCTGATCTCGGTTTTGAGCTGTGCTGCCGCCAAACCAGACTTTGCCACGCTTGACGCGCTGCACAGCGCCTGTCAACCACCGGCCTCGCCATCGGCCACTCTAAGCTTCCAGCGAACTGACTACGAGCTACTCATTTGGTCGTCGTGTCTGCGGGGACGGGTAGTGGAGGCCCGCAACTACTACCAGACGATGCGGCGCGACACATGCTGTAGTGAAGGCCCGAGTGAAACCGTTTACGCTGCCCTCCTTTTCTCTTGCCATCATTACCACCATGCCGGCAGTAACCAGACCGACCACGTCGCATTGTACCACCGTGACCTCACTGCACAGCATCTCCCCCTGACTAACACCCTGGTCACCGAATTGATCTTGGCTTATTCGCGGGTACCCGATCTGCTTCGCCTGGACGCTCTCCTCGACCGTGCCCTCCCCAACTCGACAGACGCCATACCGTTCACCGCCAACCAAGGATACCTCCTCCTCACCAATTTCTCCTTTTTAGGTGACGCCAAGCGCTTCAAGCTGGTGTACGCTCGCCTCGCATTAACGTTGCTAGCCGAAGAAGAGTTTGTCCAGGCTGTCGTCCGTGGCGTTGTCCGCCTCAAAGATGTGAAACTGGCCCGCCATATCGAGCGAGACCTGGCCACCGGTCAAGCCATCACGACGGGGAATGCCGTTGGACGGTCGGCCGATGTTCAGGCCGCCCTCCTGTTCACCTTTGCCCATCTGGGCCAGACCTCGGATACCCGCCGATACTATGACAGCCTGGTCGCTACCGGCGGCACGACCCCGATCACCCCGGATTACCGCCAACTATCTCCCGCGGGGTGGGATATGGTGCTCCGCGGTGTGACCAAGGGCCTGGGCGTATTTGAGGCCGTTACGGCCCTCCGCCTGATGCTTACGGAACGCCGGAGTCCGACAGCCGACCTCTGGGCCTTCCTACTCAAATCGGCCCTCGAAACGCGACCTACCCCAGCCCAGCAGTCGCCTCAGCAGAACGCACTGCCCACCCCCAATGACCATCCACCATTATTAGCCACCGCGCCGACGGCAGGTCGACCGGGCCTAGCACTGGCGGATACCCTTCTCCGGCTACTGGAGACGGCACCGGCTACGACCTGGACGAGTGAGCTCTACTTCCAAGCCATCCGGGCACGGTTCTACCTAGGACAGCCGTTGGACGCCCTGGCGCTGTTTGACGAGCTTAAACTGCGGCCCTGCGTCGAGGTCAACGTCGCTCTGTATACTTTGGTCCTACATCAGCTGGACCGACTGGCCTGGGTGCCCGAGATGGCCGCCACAATGGACGAGATGACCCACACATACAGGCTTAAACCGACCCCGGCCATGTACACCCGCCTGCTGGCCCACCTACAAGGGAACGAAGTGTACGGGGCTCTCGAGGCTAAGGTACGTCGGGATATGGTGCAGGACTACGCCCGCAAGGCTGACCAACTAAAAGACCCGCCGTCGCCCAAAAAGGCCTACCGGCACCAGGTAGCCTTCCGTCCCTAATTCACTACTCGCCTAGAGAAGGCTGACGAAATAATAACAATGATAATAATTGAGGTACCAGAGGCGGAGACTAGTCTGATTTGAATCTTAATTGGCTGGGTAGGGGAAAATAAGTAGAGGGCGGAAATACAGTGAAAGTTCTGAGGAGAAATGGTATGCGTTGAAAGGGTAAATGATTAAAATAAAGTGTGGGAGGGAGAGGCTGTGGGTAACCATTTCCACTTCCTCCCTTCCCATGGTTCGTAGGTTTAATTGGCCAGGACCGACAGGCGAGGCACCTTGAGGCCGGCCGACGACTGGCGGAGCGCAGCGATTTTGCTCTGGAGAGACTGACCGCGGTGCTGCAGGGTGGTAACCAGGGTCTGCTGGGCTGTAAAGGCGTACTGTGGGGTACGCTGGAAAGGTTGCCAGGC
>JANBPT010000448.1:0-35687 GCA_027575765.1 Tieghemiomyces parasiticus | reverse complement strand
TGCCAAATAGGTTTTGTGATTACACTCACGTCACACTTCTGGCGTTTAGCGCACTTCTTGAGCCGTGCATAGGACCTTCCGGCCTCTTCAATACAATTCGGGCATGCAATTTCTGGTAAGTGACCTGAGAGCTTCCCCTCGCCGCCCGGAGCCCTGGCAACGAGTGAGCCATGGTAATCATGGCTGAGTTGAGCGGCAGCGCACAAGAGCGCCACAGCGTAGAGCATGAGCTGAGTGGCTAGCATACCGAGATTGAGACTAGCAGCAGAGGTTGGGATTGGAAGATGAAGTGAATGGGTAGAATTGAGCGGAGAGGAAGTTCCCTTTTACAAGCGATATTGTGGTAGGTGAGACCCCGAGGGGCAGTTTATTGCAAACTTAGTCAAGGTAAAGAAAGTCTAAGATAAAGAATATTAGTAGTTAGGTTAATGGGCTTATATATACCCTAGAAGTGTGTGGAGATTGGGTCTTTGCTGAGGTCTCAGTAGTTAGTCATGAAGGTTCTAGGTGCGTTACCCTGGCCAATCGTAGGTGTTCGTGCGACGGCGTTGGCTCCTGTGTGACGTTGTGGTGGCTTGCAGGGTTCCGTGGGGTGTCAGTATTGGAATACCGACTTAGGCCCTGCCAAACTCTATACTTCGTAGACCTGAAATACCACTTTGGCTTCATCTCCGTCCGACTGATGTTTGCGCTTCGTCGTCTTAGAGACCTTTGAGCCAAACGTAGCCATGAGGTCGTATGAAGCATTGGGTTCGTAACATTCGCGCTCTATGGCACATTCAGTGTACTCCTTCCAGGTATCGGCCTTGCGTGCGCATTTCTTGCACCTTTTAGGTAGGTCGGAGGCTTCGGCCTTTTCCCGCCAGTCATCGCTAGATTCAGCTTCAACCTCGGTGGTATCCTTGGGATTGGGTAGGGCGACGGCGAAGGAGAGGGCCATGGCACAGAGTATAAACTGAGAGGCCAGCATGGTGAGATGAAGGTAGACGGTTGTGCGGATGGGGAGGGAGTCGGATAAGGGAATGGGTCGACTTTGATAGGGTAGAAGTCTCAATTATGTAAGCAGCGCAGGTAATAGATTAGAAGGGCGAAGCGCGTTGCTGGAGAGAAGCAAAATTCACTGAGAAGGGGTGGGTAGGTGGGACGGGGTTCGAAATGTTGGAATTGATTAAAGCACACAACAGACACTGCTCTTCGTTTATATATGCGGACGAACGATGGGCTGTCGCCAATGAATAAGGTTGCCCTGTTGGCCCGTTTCTTCAATTTTTTGATCGGCTCGAGTCAAGTGGCGAAGGTTTCAGAGACTATGGAGTCTTACCATCTAGAGTGACTTTCCCTTTCTCCCGGCGTCATTGATCGTCGGCTTGGGATTGCTATTTGTTACTACCACACCTATAACAAGATTGCTTGGTCCCTTCTGGGCATTCCTTCCCAAAAAGGATGGGCAAATCACATTTTCTCGCAGAATGTAGATTAAGGCTAAAGCTGCGCGCGGAGTAGATTCCTGCTCAAAAATAACACGATACAACTCACCCAACGATGCCCTTCCCTCTCCCCCCTTCCCCGTACGCGACGTCCTGTAGAAAAGAGAGGAGGCGAAGGCTGACAGGTCTCTACCTAACCTCATATCTCTATTGGCCATCGGGCAGCTGATCGAGCACATCTACCGTAAAGCTCTGGATGAGCAAGCCAATCCACCGGAATGAACAGAGATACCAGTCAGCTCTTACCTGTCCTTACCAATCCATTTTACAACCAATCCTCCGTCTTCCAATGCTCGACTCATAACAGTACATCCGCTTCCATCGACCTATGGATTGTTCTATTGGCCCACGCTCCATCCTCCACCTTTCGTTTGCTCTGTCCGACTGCCCCCGTTCATGAATGATGGTACGCACTAGATTGCAGACATCGGTACGCCCGTCGAGCCTAACCCCCTCTCAACATCTAGGCACCATACCTCCGCCGTTTAAGTTGTAGCAGCCTAATTCCGCGAAGAAACCAACATTGCAGGCTTTTTTTGGTTCTGCATTTGATGGTCGAACAGTTGAATGGTATCTATGCGGAAGAAAAAGACGGATGAGGATTATTTAGGTGGCTACCCTTCAGCCCCAGTTTCCAGGGTGAACTACGATGAAAAAAGGACACTGAATTTTTTTCACCGCTTTCCGAGCGTCCAGGGTGACTCCTGACTGATGCAAAGTGACGTTAAGGCAACGTGGAACCTCGGCCCTCAAGGAGCCGCCAGTATTCAATCTCATGGCAGAGCCTTGTGGGGTTCAACATCACAGTGAACTGAGTTTGGAAGAGGGACCATGGATGCCAGCAGGGTGATCCCCCCCACCACCATGTCTATTAAGCTCCGAAACCGCCAGCGTACACGGGCCAGGTTCAGGCTTAAAAGGCTATCGGTTAGGCTACAACCCAGCGTACTGGGGTTATCAGGCGGATTCGTGAATGACCTAGCTGAGTAACCCAGCCCCATTGTCACTATAGATCGTGTCGATGGCCCACCACAGGCTGATGTCTTTATGATGACTGTAAAAGCGGTATTTGGTGGTATGTCCCAGATTGCTTTAGCTAGTGGTATTGTTGGTGAACTATAGTTAAAATCCCCCCTCCTTTGCTAAACCCCAGCAAAATGAACAGTCAGCGCTATTCACGAGGGTAGGAAATGCTACATAAGGTCTGATTATGGCAGTGGAGAATATTGTCATTCGTAGGTGAGATGGACATGGAGGGAACAAGACTGGACCCGCGAGCTTAGAAGGGTTGAACAACTCGACGTTGCAGCTGTTGCATTGGCACGTCAGGCGCCATTAACCTGCGATGAAATATGAAGTAGTGTAGGAGCTATCAGGGGCTCAACTAGGCTCGGCAGTAACTATTGCCGCCCACCCCCCAGCCAGTGGAATATATGCTCTGAGGTCACCAGTCCACCTTTGGGCGGCGAATAATCCTTGCTGAAACCGCTACAGGGGCCAAAATTATGCCGAGGATAAGAAGGGCAGGGAAAGTGACAGAAATACGACTTGGTTGGATGATGTGGCCCCAGTAGCGACAATATCAAGGCTTATTACGAACCATGTGGTTTCGGCTACAGTCCCGCTTGGTATGGCCTTGCTGTAGGTCAACAGAAAGGTGCGACTACACCCGAGAGTCAGCGCGTAACTATTACGGTAGGCTTTCTGGACGGTATGGGTGACACCGTTTTCCCAGTCCATGGCAATGCCGAATGCAGTGATAAACGAGGGATTCTAGGTATGGACGAGGAAGGTGGAGAAGTCTCCAGTGGGGTGATCAGGTGGATGAGGGGGGGTCAGAGAAACTCGTCCGGTGGGGACCTAGGCGAGCCAGGGTTAAGAAAATAATAATAATCAATGAACGGACCCATGACGGGGGGTCCAACTCCCTTTACACCCAAAAGTCAGGTCCATGTAGGATGCTGTAGGGATATTGGTCAAGTCATTGTTGCCAATGGTCATCAACCTATTATAAACATTAAAGCCCAGGAAGACAGAGGTGGGCGGCCAGCGAGATATTCATGTGGGTGCTGCAGAGGCCGAAATTCGGGAACTTGGGTATCACCTCGGGTAATGGTGGAGGATGTACAGCTATTCAGATATAACGCCCGAGACAGATAAGAGATGGGTAAAGAAATGATAAAATAATTAGGTGGCCAAAAGTAATATGGGAAAACCAACGTGCCAGTTCACGTCAGCACTGTCCTTATTGACTGCCTAATTCCGGGCAGCAAGGATGGACTTTCATCATGGGCGTAGGCCAAAAATGCTACAAAGGACAGAAGCACCCAGGTCAGACCCATCATTCTATCCCGGGGCAGTTCCTGATGTAGTTAATGAATTAATACGATCGGTGGCAACCTTAAGCCTTGAATCTCCAAAGGTAAAATCGAGCCCAGTCTATACGAGACGTCGTCTGGCTTAATGTTAGGGGACAGCGGCAAGGGTGGACTGATGAACTCCCCGCGGTGGGGTTCACTGAGCGGGACCGCGCCACCCAAGCCTACCCAAAGCCCTGGCATCAATGAAAACCATATGGGCCGGTCACAAGGGCACAGGTTAGTCAAGCGGGCCTGGTAAGGTGGAGACCACGGGGTGAATCCGAGACTTTGAGCTCAGTTCCAACGGTAATCGCATGGAAATTTAATACCAATCTCGTATAATCGTGAAGCAGTACTGAATAATACCATGCGAAACCTCACGACTTGCGGCGGAGCTGCAATCGTTGATAGTCCGGTGACCTTTGGGCCACTAATAGGACGTAGTCGTAATAGACTGGAATGTCAGTTTAGAGGTGTGTGGAGTTGACAGGGTCGTTTCTAAACCCTTGATTCAAATCGACAGTTACGTCGCCATTCGCTATGGCATCCCGGTCGGTCCAGCGGTAAAGAGCAATCATCAGGCCTAGAGGCTTCCACCAGATGCCTACAGTATTATTCCTTTATGGACTTCGCATCTTGCTACCTTCCTTCATCCACATCGTGCTTTAACACCTCCTCCTCCCCTCCTTCCCCTCGCCGGGCATTGTGTCGATTTCATGGAGGTTGTCGGACGACTCCAGGCTCTACTCCGCGAGCCTAGCAACAGTACCTGCGCTGACTGCGACGAATCGGGACCCCGATGGGCCTCGGTCAACCTGGGAATCTTCATCTGCCTGCGCTGCTCGGGCATCCACCGCTCATTGGGAACTCACCTCAGCCAAGGTAAGTATGTATAAGTTTAGTTGCGGCGAGGTTTGTTGGCAACCCCCCCCCTTCCACCCCACCAAGATTTACTAAGGATAATATCCTGGCCGTCATAGACGGAGTTTCAAAAAAAATGTGTCATGAGTGCCCATGGTCCAGCACCACCATTTCACCCTGGCAACGGGGTGCTGAGTGGCCGTGTTTACTTGAGATATATACGCCGGTGAAACCTCTTTTTTTGGTCACTCGTGAAGGGGAGTGCCGAGCCAGCTGAAACCAATTAATCAACACATGCTTCCGCCCCTCCCCTCCCTTGTTCGCATGCCATGTAAAATGCTCTTGACTACTTGGCCACACCCGCCAGTCCGCTCGGTGGACCTGGACCGTTGGGAGGAAGTCCATGTCGACACCATGCAGCGCGTCGGTAACGAACGAGCCCGCGTGTATTGGTCTCGTACAGGTCGCCACCTACTTGCGGCCAATCCCCATGACGACCGGTAAGTTTACTCATCCTCAATAGACTTCTCGCTCTTCAATCCTCACCGTTTGTTGATTATTATTTTTAACCGCCATCGTGACTTAGAGGGGGGCAGGCGGGTTGAAGACGCGCGCTGGTTGGGCCCGATGCCTAGGTAAAAGACGGGCAAGGAGTGATGACAATTTCTGGGGCCATCCCTCCCTCTCCACTCAGGTAGAGAACCTGCCTCTTCCATTTAACACAGCCGACCCACGCATACCCACGCTGACATTTCCGCCCGGGTTTTGTTTACCGGGGTAATATAACCTGATTAGGTTAAGCCAGATTCCTATACCTTCGATTGTCTAGGGTCGATTTGTAACGAAGGCGGAATAGCTGTGCGATTACAAGCCTATTGTGCCGGGTGGTTGTCGTTGTTTTTTTAGGGGGAAGGACGGAGTTCCAGATTTCAACGTACCATTACGGATGTAATCGCCGGTCGGCCTTCTCTCCACTTTTAAGCAAAGCTAAACCGCGGCAGGTTTTCAAACAGGGGGAGGAGGACACTAGATTCATGACAGCATTCGGCGAGAATTGCCCGCCGCTTACCTCTATTCGGCAAGGGCATTGCAAGAGCGTGTCTATCACCTCCTCACAGTCTTAAAGTCGTACTTCAACAGTAAAGGGGGGGGTACGCCGATTCTGGATATCACGGCAGGTCTCTAGCTGCTGTAAGCCGCTACAGAGCCTACAAACGTCACGCCAATGGCAGACTATGGTACTAATAACACCAGCGCCTTGTTTCCTTGCCCGTTTTTTTATAACACGCCGATCCTACCGTAACCGTAATACTACTGCCTACCAGTCAAGTGCGGTCCCTCATACTGGCCAAGTACGATGATGGCCGGTTCCTACGGGAGATGGCTGAAAACGGGCGGACATCAAAGAAACGGCACCCCCATAAGGTCAAGGTGAGTGTGAGGAGGTATTCTAGTGTAGAGAAGTTGTACACATACCCGTGCGCCGTCATACTAGCGTTTACCCGGGCAGGTACATCCCTATGTCTACCACTTCGAGGTATGTATGTGCCGAGAGCCTGTGCTGGACGCCTCGTCGGTGTTTGATGATCCACTCCCCCCCTGTGTGCCTTGGACAGAGTAAGGTACACACTACCCACAGCCCCTTGTGTCTCCATTCACTTCCACTCCTCTGTTCATAGACCAGGCTCGTGGATTCAGGCCAATGTCAAAAGCCATAGTCGCTGTTGTGGGGTGGCCTTTAGGAAGGTTGGCAGCTTCCTGTTTCCTCCCCCAACCTTGCTATCCGTCTGGACCCACTCGTCCTGTCCCCTACCCTCTTCCCGAAATTCGCGTATTACGTCTTGTTGTAACGACAGTGGCCGTATACTTACCCTACGCTGAGATTGATCGAGCCCCTAAGAGGTTACCTGGCAAAGGTTACCGATTGGGCGCACCGGATCGTGATCCAGCGGCCGTATCCCACAGTTGAATTACTGTCTAGCCCTAAATGGCAAGGATGTGGGTTGGAGGGAGAGGGGGGGGAAGGCTGCTTAACTGTCATGTCGGAGGGGAGGGGGTATTAGGCCAGGCTTCCATGGCACGGGCTTTCCAAAAAAATCACACCTTCGTGTGGCTGTTTGACACAAATCATCTGGGCCATTCAGACGAGGTGTTGCGACCTGTAGACATAGCGAGTCTATGTAAAGGAAGTAAAATCTTCTCTGCCTACACCAGTACATGCCTTCCGAACATTGAAGAGGGAAACGTACAGCCTTAATCTAACACCTGCACTTCCCTTCGGAGGGAGGGGGATTCTACTTCGTTCCGGTCTGAAACCTACCCTCGTCAGCCCATTACAGAGGACGGATTACCCCGTATTGCGTCCCGCGCCAATGAGCCACGTGCAGTATCCCTATTCCAACCGTTAACCACTGAACAGCGAAACTCTTCGCGGGCCGCTACCCGGCGCACGCGTACCTCAGAGGTGCCATCCCTGGTATCGCCGCCCACCAACGTGGCCCCATTACCCCCAGCTGAAACACCCTCGCATTGCGATATGGCGGCCACATCCCCACCGTCCCAGGCAAACCGTTCGCCTGTGGTGGATACCTCCGCTGCCGACGTTGCTGGACTGAAAGGGTCACAGTTTTTCCAGCTAGGCTTTACCGCGTAATCTTATTGTTATTATTATTATTATGATTGCTTGGGAGGATATTTTATAACTCGGGACACCGAAGTCACTTGGTATCAGTATAACCTCTCCTGGCGGTCAATGACCATCTGCTGGATCGGAGAACTGGTGGTATCATAGATCCCGAACACGGCTTGGTCCGCTGGTCGTTGGCTGCCTCGATATGATCACACAAGTCACCAGGCTGTATTGGACACTAGTCCCGAATGGGTGGTCGATATTGACCGCGGGGTTGGCTGCGATTGAACCAAGTTGGGTCTGGAAGGCGAATTGGTTTCATCCACCAACACCGCTTGGAACCATAATAAATTTATAAACAAGCTTTGCTACCAACGTTAGCCAACTCGTAGAAATCGTTCGACCGGTTGCTGCTACAATGTATATCTATATATATATTGTTTGGGTTAATAGAGGCCGTCGTCACGCTGATTTCATCATTTAATATGGCCATTTTAGACAAGGAGGTATGTATCCGTCCGCCACAGTTTACCCATACTTCAGGAGATCGTGTCGGGCTGTAACGGGTATCATCTTGAAGGGCAGAGCACCCTCTCTATTGTGACTAGACCACCGTCTGATCATTGCAGTATGGCAAATCGCCAAACGAAGCGGCACTCCAACCTTGAGTAGTATTTGCTGTCGTGTCCCAAAAATCTTCTCGTTGGGTCGCTACTATACGATGAGGTCGTATCAAGTGCTAAAAGGGTGTGTGTTTGTGTTTTTTTAATTTATTTTTACAAAAAAAGATACATTTCCTCCTCCTTCCGTAGTTTTAAGGATTTAAGGAGATGTCTCACAACACACCTAGCTGAAGGGAGGGGGGTACCGCCGATGGTAAAGATTGGGCCAAGAGGTGTAGACTGACGTCATCAGCCCCGAATGTGGAAAAGGGGTAATAGGATACCAGTTATTTCTTTTTGGCTGTTGTTTTTTTCTTACTACTGCTGAGGTGGTTTTAAATAACTAGTGAGACCGATACCGGGTGGATTTAGTTAGAAATCCGCCTGGTTGCACCGCCACAGTAAGTTTCATCCCTTAATTAGACCCCATTCAGTCTGCCACACTCATTCCATTTATTTCCTCACTTCCCCCATTTCTCTCCAGTCTCCAGTCCTCCTCACTTCATCTGTCCCCTCCCCTCGCATCGTCAATTGGCTTATTTCTAGCCAATCATCATGCCGAAACGATCTAAGCGGTTTAATAGCCTTGTAAGGGACGTAGTAATTTTGTCAGTTAAGAAAAATAAAATCAACTCTAACGGCTTGAGTAGCTGACATTAAAAAAACATCAAAAAACAGGTATCGCCGGACTGGCCGACTTGGTTGGTCAGTACCCTAGTGAACAGTTGAAATGTCGATCGGCGGTGCAGTGACATGTCGACCTCGTCCAGAGCGAACTCGAAGGTGCGAATGGTTTCGCCAGACGATTTGGACAGCACATACTGGCGCGGGGAGTTGGTACAGTTCTTGAACGAGGCCTTTACGGTTGATCAGTTAAATAACGGCCGGGTGAAGGCAATAGAAGGGTTAATCAGATCAGGCCATACTACTACACCAGGTTGTACGTCAATTAGGTTAGGCCCACGATTGAAGTCTGAAACACCAGCACTTGATGGTTCACACCGTTTCCTCAGCACCCTATATCCTTCCCCCTCTCCACCACCTCCTCCACGTATTATTGCTGCATGACAAGATCGGGCATCAGAACTGAGTAACAGGTCGACCAGTTACGTGGAGGGAAGTGAGTGGTAAACGACCTGGTAACCGAAAGGAAAACTCCAAGCCCAAGTCCATGTTTAATAGCTGTTGCACCATTAAAAATAAAAGGAGCATGGCTGCGTTGAAAAGGGTATTTTCGTATATTGCTAATGTAGCCCATGGAGACCCGGACTAATTGGGCAGTCTTTGCTACCTTATCTCCGCGTCGGCTGGATGCAGAAAAGCCAGGCTTTGCGAAGGCCAATCGTGAAGGCGAGGTGCAATCCACGTAGATAGAGACTGGAGCGCCAGCCGAGTGTATATCCGCGCCCGGAAGCCCGCACGCGAATGGTAGGAATGCGATTTTAAATTGACTTGTATAACACCAACGTGGGAACCTGAAAGGCAGCGCATGTGGGGGGGGGTAACATCATAGCGCTCATTGTTACTGTGGGCAAGAAACAACAACAACTGGGTCGCGTGTACGTTCTGAATCAATGACCGTGTTGGTGTGGATTATCGTAACTTTTCGGATGGAATGGGGCGGTGGCCGTCGGCCCCGTTGGGAGCGTATTCAGACGAAACTTTCCGCGTACTGTATCTATGGCCTGGCATTTTCCTGCCTGCGGATGGTCAGGGAGGCTGAAAGCTGGAGGAGGAAGCGGAAGGAACGTCAGGCATGGCTGAGCAAAAATGCAGAATTGCCTGCATGTCCTCGGCTCGCGAGTTTACCCTTTGCGATGAACAGGGGATTGTCCTGTTGTTGACGAAGTGTCTAAGACGTCGCCACGCCCGTCCGCCTACCGGGCCAGGGGTAATGTGGGAATACTAGTGATCCTGACGCTTACCCTGGCTAACTGGTCCAAGGGGTTGGCCCCTCCCCATGGCCACGCTCGGCCGTCCATGTGCAGGCGAGGGTCGAGCGGCCAGCTATCCGTAGAAGACCAGGGCGGAGGGCAGGCCCCGTCTTGTAGTGAAGACAAGCGGATGGAGTAAGTAGGTAGGCTAGCCTTTCCACTCATGGCGCGGCCCACAAATGTAACCTTGTCAGGCCCACAGCCACTCCTCGCCTATGAATACCTTCAGCCAGGTAACTGCCATCCGATAGACGCCAGCTGCGCCGTAGTTCCGCCGTTGGATGCGGCTCTCCGACCCTCCCAGCCCCTCCCCTGATCCCCACAGGGAGTTGGCCGGAGGTAACTTCAAGGAGGGGAGCTCGTCTGGTCACCGGGTCGGCACCAGATGCTGGGCCCGATGGGTGTTATGGGCACATCAATTGGTTAGATATATCCATAAAAGAATCTTGCATCCTCATGGGGGAGAGGCCTGAATGAGGCATACAGCAGTTGGAGGTTGGGATGGGAGGACCCATCGCGCCAAGATACTGCCCACCTAGTTTAATTGGGGGTGTCCGTTGGCATCCGGGGATCGGGCTCAGGTTGGGGAGGGCTGCGTGTCGGAGTCTCGGCTCGACCCTCAGCCAGTGCCTCGGTTTTAGGGCGCTTAGGCTTACAGCCTAGAGTAACTTTTGCAATAGAAGCTGTCATGTAGCCGTCCTGAAAGCCTGCCATAGTCTCCATCTGTATCCTACATAGTAATGGACGATGAGCCGTAAGGCAAGAGCGCAAAACAGGCCAACTGCCTAGAGAATGACGCAGGCAGAGGGGGGAGGGACGAGGTCGCCACCCGACGGCTGACCTTAATCGCCCCGTGGCCACCAGTGAGCCACCCTGCTCGGTCGCGACAGACCGATAAGGAACAAGGTATATTATAGATATCGCTGCCCAGGTCCCTATACCGCTAGCCACGCATATCCGGGCACGGTGGCATAGCCGTGGCCGCGTGTCGGAATCTACGTCAGCCCCAGGGGTGGAATAGATATTTATGGCTGGGGCCCACCGGATGAAGAGCTTGAGGTTGTTCAAGCTTCTCGTTCGTTATACTAGACCCATTAGCCAGAATTGGCAATCCAGGATTTTGGTGCTTGATCCTCCCGCCGCGGGATTGAGAGGTCGCGATCGGCCCCCAGCTAGGCAGCTCTCGATCCTCAGAGGCCTCGCTACCTACACGACTGATGGATCGGTGGGCGCTACTTGACACTAGACGCGTGGGAACTGTAGGCTCAGGCCCGCAGCTCCGGAAGGAGAGAGGAGGAGGGGGTGCTCTAAGGCTGGCAGCATGCGTGTGGGCTGGAGCAGTGACAAGCTATCGGCTAGACGAACGTCGGCCAAACCGCCCGCATAACAGAGGAGGGAAGACAGGCGGGCCAGGATAGACTGGCTTCTGGTCGAGGTAGCTTGGGAACAGTTCGATACCTCCCCCAGACAAAGCCAGCCCTACAGTTTCCCATACTCCGGCGATAACAAGTTCTGCCCATGACGTCAATATCCTAATATTGGCGGGAGACTATGCGGCCTCTACAATGGTCTACCAGCCGGACGGGGAGGTGGTGGCCGCACAACGTTGCCTTCTTGCTCGTACAGGCGGCCGGGAGTGTCCAACCGAAAGTCCGGCCCGCGGGACCGATGGGATTTCGACTTATTTTTAACCTTTACAAATCAGGAGGCTCAACTTTCCAACCTTGTCGCGTTTACCGATCCTAGCCTAGCCGTATCAGTTGTTGTGGGTGGAGTATAAAGCTAACCCATCGTAAGCGCAACCACGGGTATCCGATCCACTCGTCTATTGCCAATAAAGTCTAATTTACCGAATTAACGGTCCTTCCAAGTTTGCCTCCAAGTGGTGGACAGGGGGTTCTCTGCCAAACCCACCCCCTTCTCAGATCCCCTCGCTTCTTTGTCTGTTCACCTCCCCACCCCGTTTTCGTGAATTGGTCGCCTCGTTGACTCTCTGTCTAGGGGCAAGATGAGGCCCTTCCGACTTGGCCCTTGCGGGGCTTAGGCTCCGAGTCAAACCTTTCTTGAGGTTGGTGAAGTTTGTTATCGTATCGGTTCATTGTGACGCCCACGCCTGGGGACCGGCTGGCCATGTTAAGCCAAGCACTGATGCAGTAGGGGGGAACATCACGTCAACCGGCCGTCCTTTCCCAGGATCTCCTGAAAAGGCGAGCAGGCTGGATGGTGGATGACGTTGGAAATTTCAAGTTAGCAAGCCATTCCAGCCGTCTCACCTCTGTATTGTTTGCCCAAATGCTTTCAAGTCGCAAATTATGGTCTGCCGTGGTTCATATAGCGACAGGCCTACATAGTCGGACCGGAGTATCGTACTCACCGATCGCAGCAGGCAGCGATTTAACTATGGAGGGATATAACCTCGACTAGGACTATCAAGGAAGGGAATCTGATAGTGTACGCAGCCCAGTTGCTACTGTTGATGCGCTATGGTATATACCAACCAGGTAATTCGAGTCCGTAAACTGTCGCTCTGCTCAGATAGAGGGATAGATAACATTTCAGTATTTGTTGAGTCAATATACGAGGCCGGAGGAGATGCACTCAAATGGTGGAAACGCGAAGAGGGCCGGATCAAGATATACTCTATGTGCCGATCGCTTCCCTGTGGGTTTAGTATCTGCGTAATGTCGAGGTATAGGGGCCGCCATGGATTATATTGCAGTTCCGCCGGGAGGCTGGCGGGGGGGGGGTGAGTTGGCTACATGATGAATTGCATACGCAGAGCGAGACCCTGGGCATATAATGTAACGCAAACACCCATTCCATTTACCCAATAAGCTGTCGGTATTGTGGATGTAGGAAGGGTAAGGGATAGATAACAACCCTGGGCATTTGCCCCCCCTCCTATCCTATCCTCCGAGTCACGTTTCAAGATATGCAGCCAGGGTGTTGCCTACGGTGGGTTGGAAATGAAGAGCGCCGGTTTCTGTATGTGTGTATGCGTGTATGCGTGCACATATCTGAGTGCGTGCCGGTGTAAACATACTAGGGAGACGGGCCTAAATTGCGACTCAGGACGTGCATCGACATCGAGCTTTCCCTGCACCAATCACCGTGTATGCATCGTTCAATTTTAATGTCACTATTCTGGGCTCGCGGCCACAGTACCGCTCTGCCCGACAGCGGAATGCTCCTCGTGACAGTAATGAGCTGTATGCGCCGCGGTCTCCCTGAGCTGCCTCCCGAGGATACCTTGGGCTTACTGCATGCCATCCAAACTGACCACCCCTACCCCTCCGGCCCATGCTTCCCTCCTCCCACCTTCGCCGCCCGTCTGTTGGAGGGGGGAGGGTCCTGGGATGAATTTGCGGTTAAAATGAATTGCGTCCACAGTCGCCGTGGTATATCAAGAGCATTCCCTCTTGGTTGGGCTTATACCTATGCAGCGAAAGCGACGCGGTGTTATCAGCCCTCATTAGTATTGGCACCGGCTGGGATGGCGATTAAGGCGGCCCCCTGTCAAGGCAACGGATCGTGTGAAGGTTACCGGCAACCCTTTGTAAAACCGTAGGTGGACGATGTTTTCGGTGCCTTTTTTTCGGACCCCCCACCCCTCTCTTCTCCTGTCAACCACATTGACGAAACATCGGCTTTCTCCAGGCCCCCAAGCCAATAAGCACAGTAAAATTTCCACCAAACCCAAATAAGGCAGCAAGCGACCCCCTCCTAATACGACATACTAGATTCACACCCTAGACTGCTTTGGGCAGCGGATTTAGCAGGCTGCGGGGGGGGGGATCTGGTCTTTGATGGTCAACAACGGCCCGGCCGTCACTGTTGGGCGTACGTGAGGGCAAGTGTCAATCCGTTGGTAGCCGGGCGGACATCCTTCACTCCCCCTTCTCATCGTCCTTCCCCCCCCACACGCAGTAGCGAGATGAGTCGGTCTACCACGGTCTCACTGCTCCAAAGGTAAGGACTAATATAACCCGATTGATGCATATAGCCGCGGTATTCGGATATGGGTAAGCGAGAACCAAAGATACGTGACACCAAGTGGCTTCACTGTAACAATAGGTGACAGTCAAGGTATGTACCTCGTTGACCGTGTTTAGGTCGGGTGTTCGGCAACCGGTTGCTTCAAGCCCTGAGCATCGCGTACTGGTTTCAATCCGGATGTGCTGGACGTGTTGGCCTACCTGAGAAATCATAGGCATAGCATCCCTTGCGTCTATCGTCCCCCCTTCCGTTGAAGTCATCTCGTCCCTGCGAACCACAAGGCGGTTAAGGCGCAGCCGTCCACCATACCTTGCCGTGCGTCCGCCCGCAGGCGTAATTAACGACCGGGTGGGAGGGGGCTGTTGAGATATCGGTGTGCGATCGACGGGTTCTGGTGCTGAGGGTAGGTAGTACAACTCGGCCTAAGGGCAAGGCTGGCGATTAAGAGTTCAGTGGGCACTAGGGTGATCTGAAGTATGACCTGATAGCCTACGTTTCGGTAGGCACTTTGGCCGATGGCTTGACGTGGTAGATTTGTTTCAAGCTTGCAGATGATCTGAAAGGCCCGGCTTCGTGCCGACTCTGCGCACTAGCTTCACTAGGCTACCCGGCTCTGGCTACCTAATCCATTTACCGTGACCTTGTGACCTGACGCTTCTATATCCGCACTCACCATAGGCTTCGTCCTAACAGCTCATCTGACCCAGCCCAAACGCTAATAATTAAAATAAAGGGTCTCCACCGAGCTCTGATCCAAAATACCCGCCTATCGATTGGCGTTATCTCTGTCGGGGACGCCTTCTATGCACCTCAGCGCCGATGAAGACCACGTCCGCCTGCATGTATTCTAGACCTGACTACTTTGAATCGGCACTTAGCTACTCGGGTCCCTCTTGATGGCTTTTCCTAGTCGTATTCTTTTTCCGGGTTAAGCCCGTCCTTCAGCTTTTACCTTGCCCCCCCCCTAAGTTCCAATCAGCCCGAAATGGTTAAATGCCAACTCGTAGGCCCGCCTATATTAGGCTATAACCCTGCGGACTACTCCAAGCCAATTCCCCCTACCATCACTGCAAGCGGGACGATTTGGGCGGGCCGCGGGTTCGGCGAATCCTTCATATTTTTCCCTCGACGGGTAGAATTGTTTTCACTACATTACCGGCGCCATGTACCTGGGTCTTTCTTGTATGGATTACCTTTAGATGCTCAGAAGTCTAGTAAGAAAGTCAATCTGTGATGGCCGTAAGAAAAATAACAGTAGTGGCGGGGAACGCTGTTGCTGACATCCAACCTCCCCTTCCCCCCCTCTGGTGAACAGGGAATCTGGCCGTCGCGCATCGACTGCGTATCCCTAATGGCAGCATAAAGAAATGGTTAGGTCGATCGTGAAGTTTGGTAGGTCCAAGCGGTCTGATGTTGACTTGACTAGCCAATAAAATATACACCTACTTTACTAGGCTTGGCCAAAATACCGCTCATACACCACGGCTGGGCCAGCCCCTGGCTATTGTGCCCTGAATGCCAAGCTCATTAGGTTTGTGGATCCCAGCGATACCGGTCAGTCTTCGCGATCACTCACTCCTCTACCGTTGCCTGAAGGACTTTGGAGTGGACAGGCGTATCGTGAAGGCAGGGCTTTCCGCGCCCGCACTGTAGTTACTGGAAGCTCGGTGTATCTGTACAAGGAACTGTTACGTGGCGGGTAGAACGTGGCCGAGTAGCGACTCGAGCGTCGACGGCTCTCGTCTTTTTGGGGGCTAAATAAGTACAGGGTGGCGGTTGCATACACGGCGACGGTGCGGCTCTAGCACGATGAGTCGGGTTCAACGCCCACCAATTCCGTTGCTATGCATGCATGCCCACAGGATGGAAATGGAGAGAGAGGCCAGGGACGTTCTCCTTTCACTTTCGAGCACGGCTAATGAATTTCAGCCCCCGTGGGTGGGCGCGGTACTAATGGCGGACAGGGGGAGAGTGGTGGTGGAGGTACGGGGTAAGTACGGCAGGGACGCTCGCCGGGCGCAGCGATTGACCGCTAATTAACTGTGAGGAGGTAGGGTTTGCGTATAGTAACCCTGATTGAGGAGAAGGCCAGTTAAGTGTACATGCACTCGTCCACTTCTCCTAGTCCCCTTGGCCAGAAAACGCATACAGGTAGCCCGTACCCGACCGCCTCGATGTGTAGCCGCCAGTGGCCCGACTGAACCTATTATGCAATGCTGTCCAGTCCCAAAAGAAATCGTCTACAACTACGAGGCCACCTGACCATTCTGGCTTCGGAAACGGGAGCCTGCTCGCGCTATGCACAGTGGGCATCAGGTGGAGGCCGAGGAAGTGGGGGTGACAGTGAAAAATAGAGATACGCACCAGGGCGTGGAGGGGGAGGGGAGGGTAGCATCGAATTCAATGGCGGGAAGGATAAATACCTAGCGAGTCAGGGTCCGCAAAGCCTACTATCCCTCCCTCTCCCTTATCTTTCAAGCGCCTACCCATTTGTATTACACATCCCTCAGATGCCGCCATCGAACTTGGTATAGGAGGGGAGGGTCGCCTCCCTCCAATTTCCGCCTTCGCTCCTTGCTGTGGCCACCCCACCGGGCCTGGGTCGCTATTGCCCGCTTAACCCTATTTGCCTAATACAGTAGCGACTGTTCGGTAGCTCGGCCATCGCCCATTTACACCCTTTCCTCCACCACAGACGTACTTTCCCACCGTTCTATGTGTCCTCGGAGGGCACTGCCCCCTCCCTGTTTTCGCCTCGTTTGGGATTGCGATTCCCCCACCTAGTCACACACTCCTTGCCATCTCTAATTCCATCCCTGCCCTCATAATTCCCTATTTCAGGACCCCTGGTTGCACCAACACCGCTACCTCAGCCGTTATTTACGCCATTTCTTACTGCCCAAGGTAATCTTCCCCCCCTACATAACTCAACCCCATTTCACCGAGGGCAGCCCGCACCCCGAGATTCCGGAGGTGACAAACTCCGCAGGGCCCACTCGTCATTAACGACGCCCCCCCTCCTCCTTTTCCCCTCACATTCCAGTAGTTCGCTCCCTCCAATTAGGAGAACCGATACCCCTTCCTCACCTCATGTCTACCTTCATGCTATAAAAACCAAACCATCGGAACCATATAAATACTCCCCACCCCGCCTCCCCCCCTTTAACACTTCAGACCACCATTGCCACTGCCCATAGCCGACTGTACCTTCCCAATTCCCTATGCGTGACACTTCACGTCTAACCCTTTGGCTACATACCATTCAGCTACTACCCGCTGTATATCATAAACATTTAATCAACCCTCGCCCGCCCTAATCTTTCTCATCCCTTCTTAATACCTATTGCTCCCCTTCTGCCCCCCTTCGGCGACTATTATAGCGTCCACCGTTTGACAATTGAACCAAACGAAACCTTCGGATTTCCGTTGGACCTCTCGGACTCAGCCCCCCCTTTCCTTTCCTTCCTCCGCTCTCATTCCAGCATTATCCGTCCACTCGACGTTGCACCGTGGTGTCTTGTCTTCCGCGCCCCCTTCTACTCATCTACGCTCCTCTAACGCATCGGGCCTTGTACGACTACAGTATCGGCCCTCGCCGTCGTCCTTGTCACTATACCACTTTGCTTCTTCCCATTTTCGCTATAAAACGAACGTTGCGTCGCCCCTCCCTCCCTCATTTCTCCTATTTATTGCTCCTAGTGCTGACCTGCCTACCCTTCCCCCTTAAACCTACACAAACACTTGTCCTAACATTTTACTTTTCTCTCCTGGCGCCTCGATCCTGGCTGCTCCCCAGCAATCCTTCCGACCCCCCTCCCTTCATTACCATTGGCCCCGACTAGACGAACCATCCCACTGTCCTCGTTCTTCCTCCCAAAGGTAAGCAAGTCGGCTCGGCCATTCACTAATCCCCTCATTAATGACCGCCAGGCCCGCACCGGCACGCAGTCGCGGACTGAATTGACATCGCTCCTGCAGCCATCCCCCGGGCTGGGCCTCGTCATCATTACTGCTGTGCACTTTTTGGCACCTTTCCCCTCCCTCCTTTATGTCAGTAACCCTTACTTTCGTTCCTATAGTAACCGATCTATCCCCCCTCTCAACTTAACTACTTTGCGTTCCATTTTCGTGCCCGTCGTCCATAAACCGCCCTATACCTGCCCACCCCCACGCACTCGCGCATCTGGTGCACCCTTTCCCACTGGGCTGCATGAACCCTGACCCATTGTTTCACCTTTCGTGACCTAGTGTACACACATACCGCACACCCTGCGTTCAAAAGCTCTCGCGACGGCCTCCTCGGTACTGCACTCTGCCCTCGCCCGCAGCCCTGCATCTAGTGACCGCGGTGTCCTCAATCTCCTCTACCTCCTATTTACAGCCGTCCGTCGCCGTCTTTTTCCGACCCTCCCCCACACTCTTCCCCACCTTCTCCCTTTACTGCACCGCGTGGACACTCAACTGAATGACCCACACACAACTGTGGCCTACCCATTCCCACTCACGAAGTTATTTCATACTCGGGGCTGCCTCAAACGGACACCTTTCTAACTCGTTTCTTGACCCCTCACCCCCAACTTGGGATCTTCGTCCTGTAACTCATAACGGCCCTTGTTCCATTGGCACCTTCTAGCTGCCACCCGCTGTCCACTCAAGTACCTCAATTCACACGTGCCCTGCCCATCTTCCTCTCCCGACCGTGGCCCACAACCTACTTTCCTATTTGAAACTTTCCCACTCTGGACTTTTCACTGCCTAGTCTACACTCGCCCTACTTCCTCACAATATTATTCTTGATATTATATACCCTCCCCTCTGCCGCTGCTCTGTGTTACCTCTCAGTATTCTATCCGGATAGGGTCGACTCTTCACCATGGCCGATCCGACCCATAACCCTCATCTCACAACCAGCTACGGCGTCCCAGCGACCGGCGACCTATATTCCCCGTCGCACATGGGTGGCCGTCCCACCCTGACCGCCGGGTTTGTTCCGTTCCACCCCATGTCTGCTCCCATGGCTGGGTCTTACCAGAGCTATGCACACTTGCCTGCGACCAGCCCGGGCGCTCCCCCTGGCTCCCTACTGAGCAGCCAGCCACAGCCGCTCACCGCGGTCCCGGCCTTCAACAGCATGGGCGAATACGGCGGGGTAGAGTTCCAATCCCTGGCTCTAAGTATGCTGATTCCCAAGGAGGGACTGGGTGACGAGAATGGCGAAGAGAATCTCTATCTGAACGTCGAGCTCGACGAGGGCCGTGTGGCCAGTGGCGTCACCGAATCCGTGCCCGGGATGAGCTTGGCCAGCGGTTTGTCCTCTATGTACTCCCCGTTCGGCAGTGACTTTGCTCACAACTCGCTACTGGCCTCGGCCGGTCTCCCTCGAGGTCTACCCCAGGGCCTCTTTCCTGGCGTCCTCCCAACCACTTCCGATGCGACCACCCTCCCTTACTTCTCTCTGCTTTCTCCCACGTCGCCCACAGCAGGTCGTCCGCAGGTCGACTCCCTGCCGTTCATGATGGGCATATCCCCACTGACCGGCTCGGGCCTGAACACCTATAGCAACCAGTACCCGTCGCCTGTGACCAACGCCAGCAGCTTATTGGACATGCAGATGGTGGCTAACGCCATGGCCCAGCAGGGTCGTCTGGCTAATTACAACGATCCTGCACCCCCGATAATGACTCAACCCGACAGTTCGCGAGTTGCGAGTCATAGAACGAAGGGCGCCGCTGCGAGTCCCCAACGGACCCCAGTGTCATCCTTAACCGTCAGCACCGCCACCCCGACCCCCTCATCCGACGGTCGCGGCGGAACCGAGCTCCAGCATCCACACCCATCCCCGTGCCGTACCATGTCGACGGCCAACACCCCGTTAGTCACCTTAACCCCTGCTGCCACTCCGACCGTCGCCTGCACTTCCTTCAACCTGGCTTCGATGTCACCAGCTGACCCTGCCCGGATGATCGATGAGGACACGGCCGCGATGGCCTCGGCTCTGGCCGCCTACACGTCGACGGGGTCGGTAAGCCCCGGCGCAGTCGTTTCCGCCAATGGCCACTCCTACACGATGAGCAGCATGATGATGGAAGGGCCCGATACCGCCGTCCAAGTCCCTTTCGACTCGATGCTAGGTGTCCCGACCACCACCCCCGCCGATCCTACCGCGACGACGACAACGACGACCCTCAAGCCCCCGCGCCGATCGACGGGCGAAAGCCGGCGACAACGTCCGGTTACTGCGGAACGCCGTGTCAAAACGTTTACGTGCGCCTACCAGGACTGCAGCAAGACGTTTTCCAAGAGTTCCAGCGTGCGGTCCCACGAGATGACCCACACCGATAAGCGTCCCTACCTGTGTGACGACTGCAAAAAGCCGTTTGGCCGTAACCACGACCTGCAGCGGCACATGACGACGCACAAGCCTGAGAAGGAATACCAGTGCGACTACTGCAACGTGCGCTTCTCGCGCCAGGATGCCCTACATCGGCACCGACGGAATAACCCCAACTGCGCTGTCACGGGGGCCCGCCGGGGACCGGGCGGTCGGAATAACAACGGCGGCACCAACCGGCCTACTCAAGTTGGCGCGGCCCCCTACTGAGCGCCCGTGGCACAGTAAAGGGAAGGAGTCACGGGGGGGGATACTGTCGTAGCTAGTCCGTGCTAAGGCATGACCCCTTTTTTACACTCGATTACTGCTATTCTCCCGCGCCATCCGTACTCCCCTCTCACGCGGTCGGCCGACTAACGGGCCCACCTAAGCCCATTATAGACTTCAGCGTGGTACTTGTGGAATGGTCCGTGGGAAATCAGAATGTATATTGGTATGTTTCTGGGACGGGCTGGTACCCCTCCCACCGTCCATTATCCTTGGCAGCCTATTTCCTTTCCTTCTATTCATATTCCTCCCCCCACGCCGTCGAGTATGGCCAGTCTCTCCACTGCCTGCATATCCCCCCCCACGCCTTCCAGCAATCTTCGTCTCGCACCTACATAATTCAACCCACTTTTCACTTTCCATCCAGTTATTCATCTCTACACATTTCTTGCAACCCCCGCCCCTTTCAAATATTTCTGTACAAGTCTTTGCATTCGCATATCACCTTCACCTCGCAGTTTTTCCCTTCATCTAGTCATTTGCACAGTGGGCCGCCACCTGGGCCCTCTTCACCATTGGATACACGCCCCCCTCCTCCCTGTGGTTGCTCATAACCCCCATATTTTCATTGTCCGCAGGGTATCTTTTTCCCGCCAATCTGATTCTTCTTGTAACATACTTTCAAATGAAGTATTAATCCTCACAGAACCACTGATAACGATGGCTACCATTTAATGACTGTCCAAGGCTTATGGGGGTTACTGGCTAAACAGAGTTTAACGTCCTAGAGTTTGAAACAAGCTGACTGGGTATCTACATGTAGCCTACTGATTATTAACGATGCACGCCCGCCTAAAACATGATCCGGTCCCTGGTGACCAATTCAGGCAACCGGGTTCTGGCTACTTCTCCCTTCCCCGCCGTACCAAAGTCAACGGGTAAATTATATTGAAGCCTGTAGACAGCTGCATAGTACGGTATGAAGCTACCGTTGGCACCTGACTTGGAATCTAGGAAGGACCGGTCCTCTACTCCCTGTCGCTGCCTCCCCCCTTTTTTTTTTACTTCCACGTCAAGCAGGCTAGCGGACATTTGGAAACGAGAATTTCCGACGTAACTTCCAACTGATCAACCGAACCCTTTTTTAATAACCCATATTTTTAGAACGGGTCCTTGAGCATGCCCCTTCATTGACCGGCGGTCGATCTGACCAATCCCTCTCTCCCCCCGCACACACACACACACACACACACATATGCGCCCGTGTTGGAAAACGTCGGAAAGCGCTGTTATTCGACATTGGCGGACGAGAAATCTCACCCTTTGGGTGGTCAATCCCTTCTTTGTGTGCGAGAAATGGCAAGTAGTTGATGCACCTTCCGAACTCACACGTCAAAACTTTCGGCATGCTATAGGAATTCGTACGTCCTGAGTCAAACTTATTGTGGAGCCGGGTCTGCGGGTGGTTTTACTGCTTCCTGAGCACAGTATACAAGAATGGATGCGAAAAGACCCTTATCAGTATGAACCCGGTTAGCATGCAACCAAGGCTTCGTGGACACTCACGTTGGGTCTTTCACTCTGGTTTATATAAATATGGGTCACCATCTGTTGTAAAGGTCTAGTCGTCTACCTAACTGACCATAATCCCATATATGGGGACAATCTTCCTGATTCATTGGCAGCCGTGGAGGGGATATGCTTAGGCTAAACCCTTCTACTTTCACCAGGCCAGTCCACCCACCGCGCTGAGCTCAACGAAAGCCAAGTTCAGTCCAAATCCTGGGCCAGCAGCAGAACCCAGGGATAATCAGGATACCTTAGGCAAAACTAGACAACGCCACGGTACCCGGTTGGCTTCTATGCTCTTAACCGACTCTTCATGACAACGGCTTAGACGGGGTGGGGATGGATAGCACAATAAGGCTTGCCGTTTGCGCAGCTCTCCCCCTTATTGATGTCCTATTCGTCCAATGAACAGGGCTGTAATCTGGCTGCATTTGTGTGTGTGTGTGTGTGGACGTACGTGTTTTATTTTACTGCACCCGTCGCAGCTGGCCGACGCCTCGAAGTACGTCAGGCTCACTTCGTTAATGAAACCGTCAGTGGGAATCTGTCCATGACCTCCTTATGGTTTTCTGCAGGGGGGAGGGAGGCGAATTGGAGGAAATGAGTAGTGCGCACCGTGATGTGGACACTGAGTCCTCATTCACCGCAAGACTGGCCACTGGGGTACAGCAACCAATTATGGCATTGTTTAGGTGGTTGCTGGTAGCCTTGACACGGAATCCATCCACTACAGTCCGTCACGCAAATTACTATGCTTAGAGACTAACCAACAGCTGACGAGGTGTCGCGTGCGGAAGGATGAAGCGGAGGGAAGGGATGGGACTGGGATGCATTGCCCACCTTCCTAGTAATGGAGGTCACCGCCTACGAGTCCTTATCTCGCCTTTGCGCTGACCTTCCTCCCGGCCGTTTATTTATCCCGCCAACCATTCACACGAACCGGTGTGTGCCGCGTTGTGCTTCGACGGATCAGCGGCGGCTCCAGATTAGGGCTAAATGAGCTTTAAACTGCGCAAGGTTCATTTGGGGAGATTATGTTTATAAAGTGTGTGTAGGCAATGAATATAGCCGTGAGTATGAAGGTAGAATCAATTCCTTAGGCTCACTGGGTTGCCGGAATCGGAGGAAACTTGTGGTTTACCTGGACTGCTTATTGAATACACCTGTCGCATGGCGGTTTTCGAATCAGTGTGACATGGAAATCTATAGCATAAGAAGTGAGAGGAACAACAGATAGTAGTATAAAAAAATCTGTGGCTCAGATGAAAGTCAATATTAAATCGAGTCGACTGGTGGTCCATCGCAGACCTTGGCCATAAACCCCCTGCCACTAAGCCTTCTCACCCTCATATAGATCCCTTAGGTACTCGGCAAGTAACCATATCTGCCCATATAGTGTCGCCTGGGGTAGGGATAGCGTACAAGAAAAGAGGACCCTACGGAAACCTCGACACAGACCCTCCTTGACAATGCCAAATTGGATACTGGTCGACCCCACATACCTCAGCCTGGCTTCAGCAACTTGCGGAAAAGTGAGAGCTTAATAATGCCAGGCCTGGTGGCTTACCAATGGGATGCCGTTTTACGTATCGTTGGCTGACATCTTCATTGTCGGCCGGCGTACGTGATATCTTCGGCCGTGCGCTCTTGGATTATTGTTTCCTTTGTACTCATCCCTCTCCCCCCATTTTGACGACCCTCACAGACTGCGGGCATCCCCCATCCTCGCACATCATTTCTCACCGGCTTCTAGCTTAGGTTGCTCCTGTGATCCCAGTGATATGGGGGAGGGGAGGAAGGAGAGAGAGGAAGGAGAAGGGAGGTCAAACTAGGATTAATTGAATAAACCACGAGAGGATGCACAGAAAACGCTAGTATAGACCCTCGACTCCTATCCAGGACTTTAAGGGTGTTTTAAAGACGATTGAAAACGTACCGTGGGGGGGGCAAGAGGCTGCTCTTGGTCACCCTCGTTTAGCCGATTGGTAGTTTTACATTGACCATTTTAACCCCAAACCCTCCCCTCTCTCACTGTGTCCGATACACCCCCCCCCCTTTACCCAGTCTATTTCATGCTCACCGGTTACTCCAGGTGTAGGTGCTTACTTCCGAAGATACATCAGGACAGATCAGCCTTATTGTCCGCCATGTAGCAGGTGCTGACTGACATATGGCACACATTAGCCAATTCTTCAGGTACTGCCTGCCTAGTCAGGCATTAACCCATGGATGTTTTATCTCCAGACGGTTGCCTGGCCTGCTTCACTGAACTATAGCTCAGCATGAACGCAATGCGAATGCTTAAATGATTGATTATACCTATATAAACCCCCCTCTCTAAATATTACCGCGGCATTAAACCTGTTCACATATTAGGACTATGGGCTTCCGCCAGTATATGCTATGGCCCACCAATCACTGGGAGTCAACTGTCACGAAATGGTCACCGCCGGCGACAGGTACACCTGGTAAGGAGTAGTCAAAGTCAAGGGGGAGGGCGGATGGAGTCCCTTGGCTTATTTACTCACCCTACAATCTTAGTACGACCTGGGGTCAGCCCGCTTTGCCCACTCGGACGAAGGCGTACCGGGTGTGACCCGATCCTCCACGCCTGGAAATGGCTTGATTGGTAGGGTTATACACCGGCTACACCGCACCCCTTCCGCCTGGCCGGTGGTTACCGCCCAGGACACAGATAGGTCATGTCACCTCCGCTTTGGTTTACCTCTGTACCTTATTTTCCGCCTCGCCAGTATCTAATTTCCGGCTGGGCCGTAGAAAGGAGACACTCCATTCTATCATTTAAACGGGTAAACCCGTAGAGGACCCACTGACATCCCAACCTGGCCCTATGGGTATGCAGTATCGCGGCCCAAACGGTAGTTCGCTCAGGATCTTCGAAATAATCTTACTAAAGTGGCTTTTCATGTGTTTCCCGAACCCGGACTAGCATATTTCACATAGGGTGTGCGAACCCCTCCCCCATAGTTAGGTAGCTAAGTTGGTTGGGGTGGGTGGAAATTAACATGGTTGTTTACCAGTCACCCTACATCCAAGCCTATGCTCCCAGACCGGCCGACACTCATTCCCAGCCATGGCTACCTGCGGCTTTTTAGACCATTTTCCGTCAACAGGTCTTTTGTCTCCCCCCCCCGCCACGCATGCATTAGTGTTGGAGTGGGGGGGGGAGCAGAACGACAGGGGCCTATTTCATAAAAATGACGTCATGGCGCACAGTAGGGGTCATGAAGTTCTTTTTGGGTTACCGTGACCAAGGTGTTTATGGTTGTCCAAGGGACAGCGACAACAAGCTGTGGGATCGGGACGGCACTGGCCAATCTAGACGACGCCTACCCATAAGTAAGGTAATGCCTTACTATCCCTCTGTTCGGCCGGGTGAATTGAGGATTGTCCGACCAGTAATCTACCACTTTGACTACCAGGCAAGGCTTTATTGATCCAATGCTAAGGGCCCGAACCTTTCACGGCGGGCTTTGGGTTAGTACATAATATTGTATCGACTGTTCCGACCCCATCATTATTTCCCCACTGGGAACGCCTCGCATCTCCCACGCTGGCTTCTCACATGGCTAAATTGCCTTCTTGGCCAGATTGTACATTCAAAGGGGGCCGGTATAGAAATGTATGTGGCGGGGCAGAGGCAAGGAAGGGAGGGGGCTTAATCATACGTCGCATTTCGTGTTGAAGCACTGCCTGCCCGCCGGACCAGCTGAGCGCACGGCCCAGTGCCTTTCAAACTAGTTTGGTACACTACTCCAGAGGGTAAATCAGTAGGCCCGGTCGGTGCACTCTACAATACTGCTAAATGCGTCGTGCCAGGTGTTAGGTATCAAGTTTAGGCCAATGGGGTCGGAGTCTATATGCTCGGATCAGACAACTAGTCAGGGGCTAGGCAAACATTCATTTACCCGTCAAGACTCCTTCTAAGGTATTCCAAGGGGACCGGTTGGCCTCCACATACGTATCGACCCTGGCCTAACTAATGAACCGGCATGATATGCACATGTTTACAAAGTTGTACTATATAAACTACCCTGTGAGAACAAACCCGTTTCTCAAGGCCTGCCGATGGTAACTGTGGGACCGTAAGGTCTGTCAATAACACTTACTTCGGCCGAATGTCGTCTTGATGGGGACAATAAATTATTCCTGACCAACCGTTTCATGCCTCCACAATTATTATAACATTCCCTCCCCCTGGCCCCTCCCACTCCTTTTCCTTCACACCACCACGCCTCTGGCACGATAGTCAAGATGATCGGGCAACCTCTCACTCTCCGATTTCCCCTGAGAGGGGACTGCATTGACGATAAATGGATATTGGGTGCACCACGGGCAGTTTGGTAAGGTGACTGGATTGTGCACTGCTTGCGCATTAGCAACTGGCGTGGGCCCTAGCAACTTGTTTGCAATTTACCACTGGCAATAATTCAAGAGAATGGGTTTACCAGGAATAAAGCTGGGACTCGCAATAGCACCGAAACAACCAGCCTAACCCCCACCTGCCCCGTGTCAAAGGCTAGAAAAGAGAAACCCTCTCCCCCACCCCTCCTCAAAAGACGAAGCTACCCAATGCACATTCGGCCGGTCAACAGCTCCGTCTGCGGGTGACATTGGTTGGTATCTAGTTACCTATACACCCTCTCCTGTTTTCCATACTCGTCATAGTCCCACAGCATGGTTCCTGTGACCATGCTCAATTTGCACATATTTATTCGACCATGTTCACCGGTGCTTGCCTGGGCCCGCTATTCCGTGGCCCGTTCCCCTGTCTCTGTCTTCGTGGGGCTCTTATCATTCCTCTCGGCACACTCATTTCAGACACTTGCAGTCACTGGCCGTTCCCTGTCCTCCCACACCTCCTTAGGCCATTATGACCTAGAGCAAAGGTGAGACTATATCGGCGCCTATGAGGACCCTATGGGTCATTAGAGGTCAGATTATATGACCAGATTTCCCCACATCCCTTGGGCCAATCGGTCATTAGAAATCCCCTTGGGCGATTACCCCAATGGGTGCATACAGCTTTGATTCGGTTAGGGCCCATGCATTACCTAGCCCAGTTATTCCTCTGGCCATTAGTAAGGATTGCAATGGTTAGGCCGGATATATAGTAAACCAAAAGGAGAGCTGGTAGGCAACGCACCAAGGGAGCAGTGGGAGTAGCATCGGTGGGCCAGTCATCGTGACAGTAATGATAATGGAACCCACCCACCTACACCTGAATATCCCCGTCTACCGCAAAAGTAAGTGCACACGCCACCTGACCCGGGCATGCGGATACGGCAGAATCGTACCGGGTGTTTCAAGCTATCGACATCTGCAAGTGACTGCCATCTAGCCTAATTCAGCTGATCTGAAGTGTAAATGACGATGGCAGTCGCATTGGTACGGCTCAGGCCAAGAGTGGAGAAAGGGAAAGTTAAGCAATAATGGTATAGCGCTGATGCCTTGGCGAGCAGTATCGAAAGGGCTTGACGCATGAAGCACTTGGCTATATTAAAGGTTCCGTAAAACAGGAGTCGGGAAAGGTGCTGAGTTGAACCCTACTCTTTGAATCGAGGACTTCCATGGTCCGGCGGGCGTTGGAGCGTGCCGGTACGTGTGTATCTCCAATTAGGTAACATCACAGGGACAAGCACAAGTCATACACCCACCTTTCCCACCACGTACGCCCGCTGCTCGCACGCGAAACTCTGGAGCGGTGAAGGTGCCCCCCCCTCATCGACCCAATGAAAGCCAAGCCCCGTCAAGTCATTTTCACCACCTTCCGTCGCAAAGGTCGACGGACAGGCGATGAGGGCATCGTGATTATCAATATATTTGCATAGCGACGGATGAATGAGGGGGAGGGTGCCACTAAGAGGGGAGATAGAGGGCATAAAGGGGTGAGGAAAGCAAGAGGGTGAAATGGTTGTAGAGGAGAATGAGAACGGGGGAAGTGGGGAGGGAGGTACAAGGGAGGGGGGGGGGGTTCGCCAAAGGAGGAGCAGAAGGGGGGGGAGGGATTCATCTTAATGTATTCTAGATTCAGTTGTTGGGCCTCGTCGGCACCTCCTCTGGTCACTTGTTCCTCGCCCCGTTTTTCCACACACCCTCCCTCTTCCTCGTCTTAGCTTTCCGTCCCCCGCTTGTATAACCACGGCCCTTTGTCCATTCGAGATGGGCGAGCGAGCGAGCGAGCCAGCGAGAGCGTAAATTCCCATCACTCTTTCTCCGCACTTCGTTCACTCATGACCGCGTTTGTACCGTCACAGGAACAGGCGTGCGGGACGTTTCACGGGTTGGCAGTGCAGGTGTCAACGACGACAGATAGAACGTTGGGCGGTTGCGAACGGGCGCAGCTGCTGAAAGAGGAACGGAATCAATAGATGGCTCTTCAAATCTGACCCTCCCCCTCCTCACTCTTGTCTTTTTTTTCTTGACTTGGCATCCCGAGGAAGATGGTCGCCGGTGGGCTGTGCGATGAGATTACCGAGTCAACCGAGTGCACCGTTAGATAGCGATTCTCTTCCACAATCGTCTTGACTGCGGCCTTTGGATCCGAGGCAGGTGACGCGTTGGCAGGAAGGACTATATCAATCAAAAACAGTCGTCGCGTGTTGAATGGTTCGAAGGGGGGAGGTCGCCCATTAATATCCTTGTGCTATATTATTGACAGTTTTAATAATCCAATTGAAACTGAAACACAAAACAGTGAGAATTATACTGCACAGTTGAAAGTGGTCTGATCCTATCTATCGCTCGGCCGCCAGTGTCGATCATTACTTTAAATGGTACCATCAGAATAGCTGGCCCGAATTTTACCATCATTCGTTTATTGTAGGGTGAAATAACCCAGAAGATGGTGAGAATCTCCCCTAAGGCCAACGGGACGGGTAGGTCTCGTAAAACCATGATCCCGTCAACCAACATAGGGAGGAGGGGGGTCGGATGGCTAGTAGCCTCTGTATGGCTACTGAAGCATTCCTTGTTTACAACCCGCCTGTCATGGACGGTAGGAATGCCTCTATTGTCGTCTTCAAGTCTCTCGGCAGGCGAACCGGGCGTTGTGTGATTTGCAAGGGGGTTAAGCTGCGCTCAAAAATCTCAAAGTGCCAAATGCCCAAGACCACCAAAACCGTGCTAGACAGTTCAAGCACCGAGAACCTCCCCCGCCCAAGGTCGTTCTGCCGTACATCCCGCTCCTTATCCCAAGACCTAAGATGTACGCACGTGTTGTTTCAGAGGACGCTAGTATTATGTGAAGTTGTTGTCCGTTCTTACAACAGCTGAATTGTCAGGAGTGGGGCCTTACAATTCGGTCATGTGCTTCATGGTATTCGGCGACAATATTCATTAAGGATCGATATATTAATCTCGCCAGTTAGGGCACGGTCATCTGCAACATTAATCACCATGGGATTGTGCAGAAGAAACCCGTCGACCGGTTCGTCGGCTGGGGAGCTAGGCCGATGGCGGCGGCGGAGCCGAATCATTGGCCGGCGGTCGCAGCTGGACCTGTCGGTTCCTTCCGAGCTCGGTGGTCACGCCAAGGCTGGCCAAATCCGGATGCTGGATTGCTTCCTGTGGCTGCAGTGAGCGCACCAATTCCTGATTAGCGGCATTCCCATCCAGTAGACTACGCAATGCGAACACGGCGTACTCCTTGATGTCTGTATATATCGCAGAGGGTATACGTAGCGGGATTAGGTCATCAGTAAAAAAATGGTGGGGTTGAAACACTGATCAAATCGTACCAAGTAGAGTGGCTCGCAACGCTATGCATAGGGCCGAGGCATGGTAGTTCTTGTGAACCAGCTTGCGGAAAAAATAGACCGGCTTCCTTGTTCGTCACCTGGAGTGCCTTCCTCAATCGTGCAACGTCACACCTCCCCTCTCGTACGTCCGGCCACGACTGCGCGCGCCCCGCCATGGTCCCCCGCACTTGTCCGCCTGCACCTTCCCTCATTGTACGAGCAGACCACACCCGATTAGAGGGACATACGGCGTATAACACGCCAGACGCTTCCTCTAGCGATACAGTGTCGCGGGCAGCGGGAAGCGAAATGTCGAAAGCAAGTATTATATCTACCCCAGCTACAGCGACACTGTATCCGGGGGGGCAGACTTACTTGCGCCGGCTAAGCCACCGCATCACGACAGAGATGGAGACAGAGCAGGGTGGAATGAAGTTGACGGCCTCGGAAGGTCGACTCTGGGTTCGGAAGGCCCGGTCGAATGATGGCGCCCGGGCCCAATTAACCTATGCGACCCCGCGCGATGACTTACATGGATTGCTCTCGTCGATATTACAATGGTTGAGAATCAGGTCGATCCCACCTAGGGTGCGCGTCTGCCAGTTGGGGTGGGAGCGGTGAGGACGGACAACATCAGCTTTTAGAAATGCGCGGCGAATTGGTTGCAACTGACACTGGATATGGATAAAAGAGGTGAAGACCTATGCTAGGGCGCAGCAGGTCGCCGGACTTCCATCAGCAGCCACCCAGCCGCCTTTCGAATGTAAGCAAAGGTACAAAGGCTAAGGACCCTCGCAAGTCCGCTAGGGGTCAGATCACAGTGTTGATGGTTCCACAGTCGGCGCCCGAAAATGGGCGGCCCTACCCCGCAGTTTCCCACGCTCGGCATCACCCAAAGTCCCCGACCTAGTACTGCACTAATAAGCACGGGGTGGTCCGCAAAATAGGCTAAACGAATAAACGTTCAGGTGGGAAAGCGGGGGGGTGACATGGGCTAGGAGACGGCCAACCAAATCGGCCATTGACACTTACCTGATCCTGCAGTGCTGGGGAACCATGGCAGAGGTTTCCCACCGTAGCAATGAGATCACGCTTGATAAAAGCGAACTGCTTGAAAGCATCTTCCAAGCCCTCGATGGGACCCGTGCTTTGTTCTAGCTTCGAAATTCGCGGTACGTGCTGATCGAGGACGGCGAGTAGGGCTGTGGATCAGGTGATTACGAACCGACGCGAACGGAGGTGATTAGGTGGTTTGGAAAAATAGAATACCGTATGCGCAGCAACGAGGATGGAAGGAGGTGTGGGGGTGGTTAGCTGGTAAGTGAATCAGTTAAGGCCGGAGTACCCGCACGTAGCCAGGCGATGAAGGCAGAAAGGGGGGAGAAGTGAGGGGGAGGGTTGACCAACGAGGTTCCAAGCCCATCTACTCGTCCAATAGTAGGTCGGACGAGTCCTGAGAACGATCCAGTCAGCAGCTCCCTAAAAAATTAAGACAATGACGCCTAAAGGGGTTAGGAGGAAGGAGGGGGATGTGAGTGACAGGTCAGCCCCCTTAAAGTCGGGGGTCAATGGAGATGGGGAAGGGAGGAAGAAAGGTATAAACAAAGAGAGGGTTGTGGGCAGGTAGGTACGGTGAAGTGGTCGGTCGTGTGACGACCACAAAATCCTTCGTCCACCCCCCACCCCAGATACACGGCCAGAGGTCCATTGGCCAACCTAAAGCGCAACACCCTCCACCCCCCTGTGGGCCGAAATCCCAACTCTCTGTCCCTCAATTGCCCTGTCTTAACCCCGGCGCTTGCCCATTGCTACGTAGCGTTAAAATGGGGTGAGTCTCACATACCTAGCGTCTGACGGAGTAGCTCCTTCTGCCGGTTCTCAGGCAGGCCCACTTGACCGCGCAGCTGGGACACATGCTTAAGGATTTGGAGTACCAGCACGAGTGTCGTATAGTATGACACGTAGTGGTCTACTGAAGGTAGCCCGCCAGGCACCTGTGAAGAACCTGCAGCGGAAAGGCTGACCAGGAGCTGGCGGCCTAGGGTCTGCGACGGAGTGATCTTGCCATCCGTTGTGGCGCCCGTCAACAGGACGCCAGCCAGTTCACTAAATAGATCTAAGGCGTGGTCGGCTAGAGCCCGGAATAGGGCCGAATCTGCGGTGTCCTTCTGCCGGTTGAGTAGATGATCCAGAGCCTGATGGAATCGGGAGTCGATGAACTTAAGGAATGTAATCGCCGACGGACCGACAGCCAGGGGTGAGGTTTCTCCCGCCTGCTTATCCGCGTCCACGAGACGTCGGTACACCGGCTCGGTGATCTGGGCGTCGATGACTTCGTTGGTGATGGCAAAAGTTAATCCAAACAGGGTGGAGGTGTCGTTCTGGTGGAGCTCGGTCAGCAATAAGAGGCCTCGCCATACCGCTAGGGCCGCGTCGGTGCGAAGTAGCAGGTCGGCAGTGACTGCTGGGTTACGCGCCACGGTGTTCAAGAGTAGGGTTGCGACGGTTTCCTTGATGCGCGAGGAGGACAGGTCCATCACGGCCGCCAAGGACGGTGCTGGACTATCAGCGGTGTTCGACTGCCATAGGGACAGCAGTCGATGCTGGCCAGTCGGGTTGCCCGTCACCAGATTACTGAGTGTCTGGAGTCCCACCAGGACGGCCAGGTTTTCTTCGTCAGAGAGGGGGGCAGCGCCACTCAAGCGTAGGATGACCTGCTGGATCTGGGCCGGTAGGGATGACGCTACGTATACATGCTGCTGGGCGGGATCATGGCCGCATGCGTTGCGGATTTTCCTCGCGGCAGTGACGAACTCGCTGAGCGACAACTGTGTAAGATCAATAGGCAAATTTGTTGACATGACGACGTGAGGACGCAATGGAGTGCTGACGCGGGGTGACAGGAGGCTAAGTGAGAAGCTCGTGTAGGGTTTAGCGCCAGCTGGAAGGTATGGTCGCAGTTAGAGTATGGCAAGGAATTCAGGGCCAATTAGGGGGATTCCGATTCGAGCTTCATATATAGGTGTCACTAAAATGATAAACATTTTCCAAGTCTAATGGTGTTTATTAAATATAATTACCATCACTCTGCACCACTCGGCAAGCCCTTCCTATCCAACTATTAAACCAGGCACCCGAGTCATTTGGCCGGAGCTTTGATAACTCCGATTACCAGGCGTCTATAACTTGCCTTCACCAGGGTGAACTTCTCATCCCTCAGCCGCTGTTTGATATTCCTGAACAGCCAGAAGGCACAAGGAGCCTGATCAGGACTGTAGAGAGGGGCCAAAAGAAGTTTGAGTTTAGAGGTATAAACGTCGGTCTGGGTAGCTGCAGCACAATGTGGTGGTGCATTATCATGGTAGAGTCGTGGAGGGTAATGGTCCAGACTTACACGTGCCTCCACCCAGGCCTGGACCCTGGGCTGCAGCGCGTACTCTACATAGAGTTCAGTGGAGACCTTGCCATAGGGAGCTTGACACTTAGGTGTAATAGGCCACGCCTGGTGAAAAAAGAATGGTCAGCATCACCTTGGGTGTGGTATGGCCTTGCTGGGTCTCAGTTGGGACTGGGCCACATTTAGGACACCACCTCCGGCGATTGGAGCCCAGCAGGTAGCCACTGGCCCATTGAACTCCTCAAGGAACTCGGTGGCAAAACGTACCGACTGGTGGCACTGGTCATTGGTAAGGGTGTGGGAGACTCTGCGATTGATATAGCTGTGCAACCCCAGGTCCCTGCGCAGGACATTTCGCAGGGTCCTAGGGAAGGTGTGGTAGGTCTAGGCCAGCTGCTCAGTAGTCAGTCGAGAGCTTTCCTCCAGCCGTATCAAGACCATGTCCCCATAACATCCACCAATGTCATCTGATGGGCGGCCAGAACAAGGGTTATCTGCAATGGAGTGGTGGCCTGTCCTAAAGCGAGTCAGCCATCTGTTGATGGCGGAACAGCTAGAGGCAGCTGGGCCCGGCTTGAAAGTCAAACCACTCAGAATATCATCTGCCCTGCGGCCCTCCGGACAGTGATTATAAAAGCGGACCCATACATCGCCTGGATTATTGGGGTGGAGTGGGGGATGGGGGGCTTTAAAGTAGACATGATAGATGATTAAAAAAAAGCAAGGTGTGAAGTCAGAAATGGTTTAAACCTGGAGTGGTTTATACCAATCGACTCGGCATCGTTGACTCTTAGATTTTATCTAAAGCACTGCGATCTGAGAATTCCAGTATATAATCTGCAAAGTAGCTGGTATTCCCTATACGTTGCCATTCCTAGCGAAGTGGATGGTGATAATTGCATGGGTCGCCTCGCTGGAGTAGTATCGCCCATGGCCAATTTCTCTGATGCAGCAATCAACCTTGCGGGCCTTCTCGGTATTCTAACGTGTACTCTTACTTCCTTTATGCAGTAAGGTGTACAAAGTAATTAACGACCATCCTCTCGGCTGCAGTGCTTACGTTCCTAATTTTCGCTGTACAAAACGCACTTTAAGTTGAACATTATTATTCAAAAGCGACAAGCTAAACATCCCGAGATACTCCAGCCTACATGGTGTATTCGGGACAGTGTAGCAATAATGTGGTGATTGATTGCCGCTATGCGCCTTACAGCACTGAGGCCCATTAGATGAAGCATCACTCATCTAAACCATGCGGCCTTTTCGATCAATATAATTTAGGGTCGAGGGTCGTGAGATAAAGCTAAATAAAGAGAAGGTGGGTACGAAAAATTGAATATTTTGGACGTATAGTTGAGGACGGTCCTCACTAGGGCCAGTGGTCTCTAAAGTCGCTCATAAACGATTGGCCAGAGCGCAGGACGAAATTACTGTAAATCTCACACACCCAGTCCAGCCGGAGGAGTTTCGTTTCTGTGAACCTGGTGAAAAAAAAAAGCCAGTTCACAGCAGTACAATGGGTCCAATACCCCGACCATCCTACCAGAGCAGCTGGGTTCCTAGCCAAGTTGATGATCATGGGATAGTATTAGTAAAAAAATTCCGCAATGGCCAGCTTCTATCCCCTGCCACTAGCTTCCAGAGTAACAGACAGATGTGCCTGATCTTTACTGATCCGTCATTAGCAAAACTAGATTTACAGGCCATCTCGTGGGGAGGAGACAGTGATTTCGCACTAACACCCTTAACGCCTCCTCGCCACCAAGGATTCCCTTATGATTGACCAACGTAGTTCAGATCAACGCCAGCCGTACTCTTGTTCTCCCGGAGTTTAGAATCGTTCATCCACGGTTCGTCTCGAGAACTTGGTGAGGGCTAAACCTTAGGTTGCCCTGGAGGAACACCCACCCGACAAACCTGTTGGCAAGGCGTTGTGGTACATCCAACCAGTTGGACTTCCCAGAGACTATATGGATATAAATATATGATGGAGTGCCGACTGTCTCACTCAACTACGACCATTCCCGACTTTATCCTATCCACATTCCATCCATTTTCTTCGAGCTTCATATACTTCGGGTTTAGATTCTCTAGTGTATCGTTTGTAAAAGGGAACCTCATCTCCGTTAAATTCTACCCATTCACTTTATCTTCCAATACCAACCTCTGCTGCTAGTCTCAATCTCGGTATGCTAGCCGCTCAGCTCATGCTCTACGCTGTGGCGCTCTCGTGCGCTGCCGCTCAACTCAGTCATGATTACCATGGCTCACTCGTTGCCAGGGCTCCGGGCGGCGAAGGGAAGCTCTCAGGTCACTTACCGGAAATTGCATGCCCGAATTGTATTAAAGAGGCCGGGAGGTCCTATGCACGGCTCAAGAAGTGCGCTAAACGCCAGAAGTGTGACGTGAGTGTAATCACAAAACCTATTTGGCA
>JANBPT010000447.1:0-35694 GCA_027575765.1 Tieghemiomyces parasiticus | reverse complement strand
ACCGCCATGTGAGAAGATGGCACGATATAAGCTGCAACGGGGTGTCTTTGCCTGTACACTCACCTTGGCGATCACTGTTGCAGGTCGGCGCTTAGATTGTAGGGAAAAGAGCAGGTCTACACTTGTCAGCTTGGCATAACTGGCGCGGGGCAGATCCTTTGCCACTTGATACCTTAGCTCGGCAGAAAGGTCGTTGTATGAGGCGGGTTTAGGTGGATCCTCTACAGGTGTGGCCTGGACGCCGGATTGACCTTTTTGCAATAGCAACACCAGGAAAGGGCTCGCAGCAAGCCAGGACAGGGTCGATTGCAGTTGCATGGTGAGACGGTAACGGGGCGGGAAGTGGCAGGGGGACGAGGTCGCTTAGCGTCGACAAGACTGCAAGTTGATGCAAGAATAGGTGGGGGGTAAGGCTGGTATGAAAGGGCGGAGATGGGGCAGCGTTTTATATCGAGTCGAGGGACGAGGGCGCGCCACGCTCGGGGTAGGAAGTAATTGGGACGCAGAGGAGGGGAGGTGGCGAGGAACCGTCGGGCAGAGTCGGATGGCCAGAGGGAGGAGAAAGTATTCGAGGCGGCTGAGCTGGGTAACCCTGGCGGCGACAGGTCCCACGCATGTGTAACCACAGGGTCAATAGCCGCCACCCTCGGGTTTTGATTGTCGTCTAGCTCAATGATATGATCATCGAAGGCGAGGCCGGCCTTCATTGCGACACCAAAGCTCCTCGTCTTTATGCAGCCCACAGAGCCGGCCGACCTACCAACGCCCTACCCGGGAAACCATTACCAGTTGCCAACTGACCTGACTCAGAGGAATGGGTGGGCAGTACCATGTCTGTCGCCTCGACTTGTAGCCAGCGGTGGGTTAAAAGGAGCGAGTGCGCTTGGCAGAGAAACCGCCCCAAAACGCCGCCGACCTATTGGCTACCCAGGACGAAAGAAAAATACAGCACTAGCATGGCCGAGGACGCTTAACACGGGAATGAACAAAAAAATATCCTGCCACTGCGTCCGGGATCCCTGGCGCAGACGGCTCCCTCCCCCCTGTCTCATTGCTACCGCCTCACAGCACGAATTCCTTGTACTTCTGTGGTACTTGTCACACGTCCGCTTCGGGCCTGCAGCACACTCTTCCTTCTCCAGCCCACCCTCTCTGCACCCCGTTGCTCCTCCCGTCATCCCCCTCCCGCTGCCCCCTCTGTCGATGCCCCCCAACGCCTCAGCTCGGGACCACGGCTGGCATTTCGGCAGCGCTCGCTCGTCCCGGCGACATGATACCCTGTAAGCCCCGCCTCGATTGCTTGCTAAGCGCCAATATCGTCAAGGAGCCAGGTGAATGCATCGTGCTTTACCTAGTGTTATAGCGCAGGAAGCCAATCGGTCAAAGCCGACCGGAGCTCATGTCCCACCTGTGGAATACCACACCTTCCCTTGCCAGGCTTTCGAGACACAAAAGACAGGTATTGTGAGGTCAGTGGCAGAACGAAGGGGCAATGCCAACCCCTCCTTCGCCTCGAGGCCCAATGGTATCAGGTAATGAGGCCCTCTGCGCCGACGAGAGTGCTCAAGACGCGGATACTCAATTGAAAGAGAGAAGGTGCTCAGTTGCATGTACGTTGGGCTTCCTGCCTAAGGCGCTGACAGGCTGCCGTTTAGTTGGCGTTGGCCAAGGCCAATTCGCATTGGACTTAGCACATTGCTAAGCGTTGTTCGCCAGATGTCTCACTAGGGCCAGGGACGGTGTTATTACTATAGATAATCTATAAAGCCCGTGTCAATCCATTCCTGCATGGTGATTATTGAGTACGATCACCATCAGTCGGTACCACTCGGCGAGCTTATTCTAGCCAGTTATTACGGTGGGATCTAAAGTCCCCTGGCGGGAGCTTGGCAGACCTTTGTTGACTGGCGTGCGTGGCCGCCTCCAATGCGGGCACTTTCTTGCTGCACAGCCACGGTTAGACATCTCTGAGCAGCCTGAAGTCGCAGGGGACTAGCCTAGAACTGTAGGGAAGGGCTGGGAGAAGTTTGTCTCGGGTGCTGTATATGGAGGCTCAGGTAGCTGTGGTGCAATGAGGTGGTGTATACGAGTTGGTATAATTGTGGGAGGGGGAGGTGGTGGGCCCAACCTTCCGCGTGGGTTTTTCCCAGGCCTGGAGCATGAGCTCCAACTCGTACCGTATGTAGTGGTTGGAAAGGACCTTGTCACGGAGAGGCTTGACTCCCAGGTTAAACAGACAGCTTTTGGTAAACGACTTTTTGGCATACTCTTGGACATGGCAGGCCCCAGTGGATCTAGGTTGGGACAGTGCAATTGTTTTTTACATCTTTGGCAATCAGGGTCAGCAGATATATATTATAAATCTACCTAGGCCTTGTCACATGTGACGATGGAGTTCAGCAGGTACCAATTGACTTCATCGAATGTCTCAAGTAAATTGGTGAGTAAATGTACTCACTGGTGGCGCTGGTCATTAGTAAGGGTGTGAGGGGGCCCAGTGATTGTAAGAGCTGTGCAACCCCAGGTCCCTGCGCAGGACGTTGCAGCTGGTACTAGGGGAGGTGCGGCAGGCATGGGCTAGTTGGCCAGTAGTCAATCCAGGGGTATTCCCCAGCCATCTCAGAGACATGTCCCCATAAAGTCCACCAATGTCATATGATGGGCGGCCAGGACAAGGGTCATTTGCAAAAGAGTGGTGACCTGTGTGCAGGCGAACCAGTCATCTGTCGACGGTGGAGTGTCTAGGGGCAGCCGGGTCCAGCTTGGAAGTCAAAACAGATAGAATAGCAGCTGCCTTGCGGCCTTCCAGATAGCAATTATAAGTAAGGACCCGCACGTCACGCCTGGTTAATCTGGGTGGAGTGGGGAGGGAGGAATATAATAAGTAGACATGATGAATAGTTAGAAAAAAGCAAGGTGTGAAGTCAGAAATGGTTTAATCTTGGAATGGTTGGTACTAATCGACTCGGCATCGTTGGCTCTCCTAGGTTATTTCTGAAGCACTGCGACCTGATACCTGCAGCTTACAATTGTCAAGCGATTTTGTATCACCGCTATTACTACAGTGCTCTGCAGATCATCTATGATGGGGCCCCCGATGAATATTCTAATACATGTAAGGGCTAGCCATGTTTTACACATTAAAGCATGGTAGTTCTCGATATTTATCATTGGTACGGTGTCGTATGTCAGCTGGTTATTTATTCACGTGTAGGTGTAGCTAGCAGTAAAAACATGAATGAATAAGGGTCCCAAAAAAACCCGGGGTTACTCTGACACTTATGAGAAGATATCATTACATAGTCATTATATAGGATAAATCTATGTATATTATCCACCAGCCGATCGATGCTGATAAGGTTGGCTAATGAGGGCGCTTCCAAACAAGGTCGAGATTGAGTAACGCTTAGGATTGGCTTAATCGCCTAGTAGCGACGGCTTTCGCTGTTCGAATGACTGCTAGACGAGTACTGACTGCTGCTCTCCTCGGTGCGGCTGAGACTGAATGACCCGTTGTGGTCGCCCCCGCTCTCGGACGATGCTTCGTAGTGGTGACTGCTACCACTTGTAGAGTTGCTGCTGGCCTGGTAGGACCCATTGCGGCTTCGGCTGCTGTGAGTGGTGTAATCCGCGGTAGACTGGATACCGAACACTGCGGTGTGCTCTGATAGGTACGAGCCACTTTTCCCGTAAGCGTTAGTCGTTGTGCGGTCGTAATCATACCGGTTAGCGGTTTGGTGGCCCTGCGCGTAGTGCGACTCGGATTCCTGGGGGCCTCGGGTGTTGGTTTCGGTGTGGACACTATTGTGGGCCTGATTACTGGAGGCATCGTGGGAGTAGTCGAACGAAGATGGCGAACCGTGGTCAGTGCGACCGTTGGCCTGGGTGTGCTCGCGGTTGTATTGGCTGTAGCTGTCCAGGTTGAGTTGATACTCGTAGGACCCACTGCTACCACCTCCATTTGCTTGGGTACTTGAAGCTTCGTGGAAGCTGCCCTGTTGCTTCGTTTGGTCGTAAATATACGCACCACTACCATGACCCTTGGTATGCAACTGGGTGTGCTCGCTTGATTGCTGACTGGAGCTCTCCTCCTTATGGTCATAGTTGTAATGGGCGGCATGACCGCGGTGACTACCCCGGTTACCGCATTTGGAACCAGTCGGAGGGTGGGAGAGGACTGGGGTGGCCACGACGGGCTGGGACTCGGGAGCGACACCCACGGGTGCGGCTTGGACGTGAGTAGCGACCAAGAGTGTGGAAAAGAGGGTAATATAGGCCAGGCTGATCTTCATGGCAGCTGAGTGAAAGTTGAATAGGGGCAGGGTGGTGCAAGCGAAGCTCCAGGAGATGCGTACCAATAGACATCGATTAAGGGGGCAATGTAGGCGTCTGGTGGAGGCAACTATAACGAGACCGATGCTTGATGAACATTCAGATAGAGGAGTGCAGCCGGGGCTTTTTATATGAACCCACTTCTCATAAGCTGACCTTGACCGCTATGGCCTTGTGGCGCGTTGACTGCTATGCGATTTTTCCGTATCCGCTAATTCTGTCAATGGCCCCATCGCCAGGAGCAACTTCAAAAATCATGGCCACTATAGAATACTTGATGCCCATCGACCAAGGAAGGCCTCCTGGAATGGTGGCGGCAGGCCTCCTACTAGAGTATCGCCCAAGATGTTCGCTTCATCGGAGACCATTTGTTTTCTTTGATCACCTTCCGTTTTGAACCGCTTCGTATGCATGTGTTTCAGCCATACAGCTTGCAGAACACTATAACGGGTGAGTTGAAAACCCCGATCCCAACCACTGTCCCAAATTATCGCCCAAAAAATCATAAATCAACTACCCAATGGCCCCAATTGCGCGCCAGATCCCTTGGCACTCGTTGCTAACTCAAGAGGAGCGAGGCGGGATATTACGGAGAAACTTCCGCCTCTGTCTTACATAACCCATATTCTAAATTTGGCCGGCAACACCTTTAGACGGTGTGGATTTTGAGTAGGCGGCCTGGCACCGGGCTTGCCGCACTGCTTTACAGAACATAGGCTCTTTTCGCTGTGGGTAGCGAGTGTCGGTGGTGTTGGAGCTAGGGTGCATGGTAGTTATTCCCGTAATGTACGTTGCCTCGAAAGCCAGGGGCACACACTCGATTGTTTTGGGGAGATCACGCATGTCGCTATGCCTATAATTCCTTTATGAGGAACAAGCTACGCCGACCAGAGACCTGCTTTAGAAAGGAATTGAACTTGTCAAAGAGAGGGAAAAACACTGTGCAGTTGGTCTTGTAGGAAAGTCTGTCGGCAGGCAAAAGCTGATTCCGTAGGTCTCGAAACTGGCTGGCCCTCAGTGGAAATAGGTGATCCCTGAGCGCCACAAAGGGCTCATCGATGCCCACCAAAGAGCCAATTCGTGGTCGATTACTGAAGTGTAGGCGTTCCTGACATGGTGCGTTGAGGTTTCAAGGACCAAGGACACGGGCTCATGGGATGCCGGCCGCCGCTCTTACGAATAGACGTGGTTGAATCGATGCGCCAATTAAACTCAGCGGGGTGAAGAGCGGAGGCTTTTTTGATGTAACCGGCGTGCTTGGTACCCTAATTTGATCACACCATCCAGAACGCAAGGGGTAGCAATATATAGCCCGACTCCACCTTTGGGTGTCCAGTTTATTCAATTTTTAAAAGGGTCGATGGCGCAGGGAGTGGAGCACACGTTCCAGCTTTCTAAATGAAGCCAGGCGCCCTTGTTCTCGTGGACTAGCTTGTAAAACATGCACACACTTTCATTCTACACAAGTCCGGAGTGGCTTACAGAGCAGCCTGAAGGGCCTCATACACCTCCAGCTGGACCTTGGCAGTAGCCTTCTCCTCCTCGGAGGCCGAGCTGTTGGCGACGCGCTCGGCTTCCTGGGCTGCATTGCGAACAGCCTCGGGGTCAACCTCTTCGAGGGTAAAAGCCTCCACGGCGTTGATGTTGAGGCTCGAGTCGGGGTTCATAACGGCGAACCCGCCGCTGACGAACCACTTCTTGGTCTCGTTGGCGTTTACTATAACCTCCATCACGCCGGGCTTCAGCTGCTCGATGCTAGGCACATGGTCGGCCAGGAAACCCAGGTCGCCCGAGCTACCAGCCAGGTTGACCTGCTGCACCACGGTGTTTTTCAGCACGGCCTGGTGCGGCAGCACAAAGTTCAGCGTCAGCTTGCCGGCAGCGGCGGTCGGGGTAGCCGCGGCGCCCTCGGTGGCGTACAGGCGCGCTAGTGACAGAGGGGAGGGCAGAAGGAGGAGTTGGAGTAAATGTGGCTTTAGTTACTATAAATTTCTGTACCTGTCCTAGGGTCCCTGAGTACGGCAGAGAGGGAGGTGACTTTGCGCTGAATGGATGTCATCAACAGGCGGGGTGAGACTATCGAGTCGACATTTCTGGGGACATCCACTTACCGATCTGCGCGGGGCGGATGGCAGTTAGGGCACGGGTCGAGCGGAGGAAAAACATGGTGGCAGTGAAGAAATAGTGAAAGATTGGCGTGATCCGTATGAATGACGGGGAGACGATAGCCAGATGGATAGTGGCGATGGGCGTGAGGAGATGGATTCGCACCGTAGGGCGAGACTTGCGCCCAACGGAATGTGAGTGCCGCCTTCACCCGGGCCCTGGCCGGTGGGACGAGGCCCCTGGTTGGGTAGGTGGGAGGGGATTTCGGTGGGCAAGAGGCACAGGCCCACAAGCCTCCTACCCCAGCAACTGTTGGACGGTTTTAAGTCTGCTTCGAGCACTGGGCCGGTTGCCGCAGTGGCCTTCTGTAGAGGCTGTGCTCAGGCCCATTCCGTGTTTTGACAATGTACGCTCAAGGGTGCCATAAACTCCCTGAAAGTCTAGGTATATGCGGTAGCCTTAATGAGATGAATATTCGCCTATGTGCGCGTCCAACACACTGGGTCCGCTGGTATGCTGGCTCCATTTAGCAGCGCACCCGGCACTCATGACCAGCCACCTCATCATCATATTAGATACAACAGGTCATGGCCACAGGGAAACTAGGGGAGCGCGCTGGTAGATGGCTGGCAAGGGACGCCTCCCATGGGGTGGATGGGTAGAGATAGCGTCACGTGCGGTACTATCGATGCACGTGACTTATTTCCACCACGAGATTGGATGGCAACCCAGCCTTAATTGCCAGAAACCAAGTGCCCTACATGTCATGGATATTGGCTAGCCTTAGGTCATCAGGGGCCCAGCTTCCTACGCAGGTCCATTTGCACGAAGAAGCGGATGTACTATATGACCCTTGATAATGCTGCCGTGCCCCACCGAAGCACCGCGGTCTGATAGCTATGCAGCGATAATCCTGCAAATTTAGTAGCACAGTACGAAAACGTGACTGACAATGACCAGGCCCTATGGCTCCACACCAACCAACCCCAACACCATATTGCACAGCTCTGGAACCCTCCTCCCCGCACACACTGGCGCTGCGATGGCTGACTGGCCTGCTTCCCCCGCTCTTCCCGCTGCCAATTGGCTCCAATCGTAATCTTCCTTCAGCCTGGCTTCAGCTTCACATTCAGCGCCCATCGCCAGCGCTGCCTGGTTGGCAGAAGACAAGCGGTGGGACGGGGCAAATAAGAGTGGCTGGGCTAAGAAATATTTCCCGCCGGCGTTCAGGTGTGTGGGTGTGTGGTGGGGGGCCCCGCCTCCCTGGCACTCGCATACACTACATCGTGTTCACCTTTCCTTTCGTCCCGCCGGTGCGGTGTGCCCCAACCGGAGCGGCCCCGTGTAATCGGCGGCAAGTAGTGGTTTGGGCCAGACATTGCCCCATCACGACCGACCCCACTGCCTGAGCCTTGCGCTGCCCTGCGTGTCCCTCCCTCTCCCACCGTCCTACCCCTCTAGCTCCTTCCTTTCCTCGCGGTTTCGAACCTTTATCCGTCCACTTTAGTTTGAGCCGATCCCTGGCGAATCTTCAAGTTCCTTCTTCATTCCGTTAGAATAACTACCCTACTACCCCGGCTCCCCGATTCCCCTGTTGATTGGTAACTATCGTTTCTCTGATCTGCGCCGCGGTTCCTATCTGCTCTTTAAGGATGACTGAGCTGTTACGAGTGCACGGTCTAGACAGGCCTGATCACCTGTTCGGTTTGCGAGATGGAGCGGGCTGGTGGATTGATCCGCGTGTACCGGGTACCGCACGGCTCACCTGAAACCTGCACGGGATCGTGCTTTTCCCTGGTCCCGGGGCCACCAGCATCCCCCCCTCATCTGCCCTTGATTCGGGCGGTACCGTCACGATCCGGCGCCGAACAAGTGTCGGCTGTGCCCCAGCGGCAATCTCCCCGTGGGTTCAACCCTCGGCCGCTCTGACACGGGTAACTTCAGCGCCCTCAACCGCCCAACTCGACACTGACTTCTAACCTTGTGCCCCTCCCTTTCCTTCACTCACCTACCACAGCCTATTCATCATGCTGTTCACCCGCGGTCTCACCGGGCTGGCCCGTAGCGCCACGCTCGCCAAGCAGGCCAAGGCCACCCCCTTCAAGTCCCTGCTCGCCTCCCGCAGCATGGCTACCGCCATCGCTGGTGGTAAGGTCCGCTCTATTATCGGTGCTGTCGTGGACGTGCAGTTCGACCAGGAGACTCTCCCCCCTATCCTGAACGCCCTGGAGGTCCAGGGTCACTCCACTCGCCTGGTGCTTGAGGTCTCTCAGCACCTGGGTGAGAACACTGTGCGCACCATTGCTATGGACGGTACCGAAGGTCTGGTGCGTGGCCAGGACGTCATGGACACTGGCCACCCTATCCGGGTTCCCGTTGGTCCCGAGTGCCTGGGTCGCATTATGAACGTGATTGGCGAGCCCGTCGACGAGCGCGGCCCCATCAAGACCAAGAAGTTGGCCTCCATTCACGCCTCTCCCCCGGAGTTCGTCGATCAGTCCACCGCCCCCGAGGTTCTGGAGACTGGTATCAAGGTTGTCGACCTGCTGGCCCCCTACGCTCGTGGTGGTAAGATTGGCCTGTTCGGCGGTGCCGGTGTCGGCAAGACCGTGTTCATCCAAGAGCTCATCAACAACGTGGCCAAGGCCCACGGTGGTTACTCCGTGTTCGCCGGTGTGGGCGAGCGCACCCGTGAGGGTAACGATCTCTACCACGAGATGATTGAGACTGGTGTGATCAAGCTCGACGGCCAGTCCAAGGCCGCCCTGGTGTACGGTCAGATGAACGAGCCCCCAGGTGCCCGTGCCCGTGTGGCTCTGACTGGTCTGACCGTGGCCGAATACTTCCGTGACGAGGAGGGTCAGGACGTGCTACTCTTCATTGACAACATTTTCCGCTTCACCCAGGCCGGTTCTGAGGTGTCCGCCCTCCTGGGCCGTATCCCCTCCGCTGTGGGTTACCAGCCTACCCTGGCCACCGACATGGGTATGATGCAGGAGCGCATTACCACCACCAAGAAGGGTTCCATTACCTCTGTGCAGGCCATTTACGTGCCCGCTGACGATCTGACGGATCCCGCCCCGGCCACCACCTTCGCCCATCTGGACGCCACCACTGTGCTGTCGCGTTCCATCTCCGAGCTGGGTATCTACCCCGCCGTGGACCCCCTCGACTCCAAGTCGCGTATGCTGGACCCCCGTATCGTGGGTGAGGAGCACTACGACGTCGCCACCGGCGTGCAGCGCATGCTGCAGTCCTACAAGTCGCTGCAGGACATTATCGCCATTCTGGGTATGGACGAACTGTCTGAGGAGGACAAGCTGACCGTGGAGCGCGCCCGTAAGATCCAGCGTTTCATGTCGCAGCCCTTCACCGTGGCCACCATCTTCACTGGTTACGAGGGCAAGCTGGTCGCTCTGAAGGACACCATCCGCTCCTTCAAGGAGATCTTGGAGGGCAAGCACGATAACCTGCCCGAGTCCGCCTTCTACATGGCTGGCAACATTGAGGACGTGTCCCGCAAGGCCGCCGAGATCGCCAAGGAGATGAGCAACAACTAAGCGCCTCCCTATCATTTGCGCGAAGCTCCGCCAGGCAGTGGTGATGTTTTTATGTGTTGGCACCTCCGCCACGTCTTTACCCTCCCTCCTTTCACCTTTCGACCACGTCGGTAGACATTTTTCTTTCGGGCCCTCTCTGTAAGGGCTCAGGCCGCGGTTTACTCGACGGTCGGGCAACTTGCGGCAAGACCGAAGGACTGGGTTGTCTCACCATCACTTTGGCGACCCACAGCTTTGGTCTCCCCTCCGACATTCTTTTCCCCCAAAATAAACCCTCTATTTTCGAAGAAAAGCTGGCCCTTGAACGCACCGTTTATTTATCTTAACCCACTGGGATCGTGGGCTGGCTTTCAGCCTCACACCTCCCAGACTGTCGGGCCGGGGCTACAGAATATTAGCCCTGCGCTGCCTGATTGGCCCCCAGAGACCTTCTTTAGACTGGAAGCGCTGTGCTAGATTTGGATTGCAGTTCCTCCAGTAACGTGATCCGTGGGATGGGCGAGGAGGAACAAACCATGGACAGGGAGGCGAGGGGAGGGGCTTTGCACCTAGCCCCAGGCGACTGCACAGTCAGTCGCCCCAATCGACCATCTGCACTACGCCGCTGCTGGCCTATCATTCACGTTACGCAGGCCTCTTGCTTTCATTTTTTTTTTACCAGCGGCTCGAAAAAAAATAACGGCTGCGGCTCCAATCGGGCACTAGCAGGAAAAATGGTGTGGAGCATGTGGGCTTCCGTTGTGTCTACACGTGTATTCGCCCACTTGCTTATCTTTGGGGACCAGTCTACCCTGTCCTCGCTGTCATTTTTTTTAAGGATACTCCCTAACCTAACTGATCAGCTCGATTGGGAAATTGCCTTGTCCTCCACTCGATTTTTCACCAACCGGCCATTCGCATTAGCAATTGTACACTCCTTTACTTATTATCTTTCAACCGACGAGTACCTTGATACACACGCCCACACTTGCCCCTTGTTGACCCACAAGGTAAGTCAAGCAGGACCGAGCGCCACCCACCCTTTGCGACCGTAGGCCCAAAGCTTGAAGCTGTAGAATGGCAAAATACTATCAATATGAAATACAACGGTGGTATTTATTTTTTGAAAGGGGCACTCATTTACCGATCAGGCACAACGATAGTTCCTTATGGGTAAGCCGGGTGATTCGATCGCTACAGTGATACATCTGAAAGCTAACCTTTAACCCTATACCATACAATCTCCCACTTTCCGCCCCAGTGCCAGCTACCGCTTCTGTTTGCCCGATAGCCATGTCGTTCTTGGGGCAGCTCTTCGTCCGGTCGGAGGCCTCCTCCGCCGGACTCCTACGTCGGCTACCAGCCTTGCCGCACACCCGCACCCTGACTACCCTCGCTCGTACCCAGCGCTCGATCCTGTCGCTATCGGCTCGCCTAGCCACCCTCACGCCGACGCACCAGCCTCTGCGCCCAGCTCTGCTCACTGCTGTCACTTCCCCGCGCTGGTACTCCCCGCCCAGCTCCGCCACGGCCGAAGCTGAGGCTGAGGAGCCCACCAGCGACGGTGTCCTTCCGACCCGCTTTGACCAGATCCAGGCCTTGTCTCCGCGCACCCAGGACGCCCTCAAGAATGTGTTCAAGTATGAGGAAATGTCCAAAGTGCAGCAAGAAATCCTAGGCCGTATGCCTATCAGCCAGGACCTGCTGGTCAAGGCCAAGACCGGTACGGGTAAGACCCTGGGTTTTCTCATCCCGGCCATCGAGACCATTCTCAAGGAGTCGGACCAGACCGATCTGGCACGGGGCCGGCATGTCGGGGCCTTGATCATCTCCCCGACTCGCGAGCTGGCCAACCAGATCGCCGACGAGGCCGAGAAGCTGGCGTCCCGCCACCGCATGGGCGTCATGACCATGGTGGGCGGAACCCAGCGCCGCCAGACCCTACAGCAGCTCAATAGCGGCTACCGCTCTGACATTGTGGTGTGCACGCCCGGCCGTGTGATTGATCTGCTCAACTCGAGCCGTGAATTCAACGACCGTGTGAGCCGCTGCAAGACCCTGATCCTGGATGAGGCCGACGAGCTTCTGAAGATGGGGTTCCGCGAGGACGTGCGCACCATTTCAAACTTCTTGCCCAAGGATCGTCACTCGTTCCTGTTCTCGGCCACACTCAACTCGGATATTCAGTCCATCGCCCGCGACGTTCTGAAGCCCAACCACATTTACGTGGATACCGTCGATCCTAACGACGTGGCCGTGCATAAACGCGTGCAGCAGCAGTACGCCAACATCCCCAGCCGGCTGCAACTTCGGGCCGTCTACGAGATGCTCACCAAGCACCGCGAGCGTGACAGCCGCGGCCGCATCATGGTCTTCTTGCCCACTACCGCCATGACCCACCTCTACAGCAACGTCCTCCGCCGACTGGGTCTCCCGGTGTTTGGCCTCCATTCTCAACTCTCCCAAAATCAGCGCAGCCGCATCTCCCAGAACTTCCGCAGGTCCCCCGGTAGCATCCTGGTCACCACCGACGTTTCAGCGCGCGGGGTTGACTACCCTGACGTCGGCCTGGTCCTCCAGGTTGGTATCCCGCAGGGTCGCGACGAATACATTCACCGCGTGGGCCGTACGGGCCGCGCTGGCAAGTCTGGCGAAGGTATCATCATGCTCAACAACGTCGAGATGCCCTTCCTGGATCAGCTGCACGACCTCAACATGCAGCCCGCCGCCGACTTTGGCACCGAGTTCATCAAACAGATCGAAACCTCCCCGTCCCATGTGGTCGAGCAGCAGTGGCTGAGCCGTCTGGACCGGTCCGACCACGAGATGATGCACGATGCCTTCATGTCGACGTTTGGGTTCTACGGGTCCCGCCGTGACATCCTCCGGTGCTCCGGCGATCAGGTCGTCAACCACGTCACCGAGATGTTTGTTGGATTCGGTCTTACCAACGTCCCTCAACTCTCCGAAGACCAGCTCACCCGCTATGGTCTCGGATCGCGCAACCGGGGTGGTGGCGGTAGCCGTTTTGGCGGACGTGGTCGCGGTGGTAGCTCGTTTGGCGGCCGTGGTGGTGGTGGTTTCGGTGGCCGTAGCCGAGGTGGCTTCGCCGGCGGCCGTGGTAACGATAGCGGTTGGGGCTTCGACCAGGGCGGTAGCGGCGATCGGGTCCGCGGCCGGTACGGTGACCGCATGAACGACGACGCCGGGTTTGGCGGTAGCTTCGGTCGCTACGGCGGCGACAGACGCGGTCGTAACATGTCAGGCGGCAGTGATGGAGGGTTCGGGGGTGGCCGGAATGAGGGTAGCAACCGCCGGTCCTCCTCCTCCTCCTTCTCGGGTTCCAACTGGGGCTCGGACGGCGGTGACTTCGGGTCTGTCAACACTCAACGTGAAGTACAGAACCGGTACAGGAACTCTTCCGCTGACGACATCTTTGGCGGCAAGTACTAGTGACAAATAGAGCGAGACGGATATATATATATAAATATATATAAGTGTGTGTGTTGTGGAATAGCCCAGTTGCAATTGGGCGGGGGTCGATTTCTAACCCTTCCAATGAACCGAAACCCGCCACCATAACTTTGTTGTACTCCCCCCCCCCTCCCCTCCGGTTCCTTGCCCATCGCTCCCTTGGCGGTCAAACTTGATTACTGTACCTACCCCGGCCTCATTTGTACACCCTCTCTACCTACCGCTGCCGGGGAGAGGAGGAAGCTGTGTGATGTATCTCACATACTTCCTTTTTTTTCCAGTTTCCTTTTTTTAAAAAAACTTAATATTTAGTATCTAGCTGACAAAACTTTTCGACGCGCCTCTGCATGCATAAAATCATTTATTACGATACTACTTTGTGCTCGACCATCCCCTTTTCACCCAACTTACATCGAAACCGTTGACCTTCAAATGAGAGTCCATCGGTTCCAGTTCTCGTCAGGGGTCGGGCCTGAGCGTCGAGATTCAGTACCTTCATGCGGCAGCGTGCTGGGTTGGACGATGTGACGGTAATCTAGGAACGTGAGTTGTCCCTTTGGGCCGATGTCGAAGGGAAGTAAAACGGGCGAATAGTCCCACTGATCAATGCTAAGGTCGGATAGCCCTAAACCTTCCACCTTGCCCAAGTTCAACTCGGCCCGGATCCAGTCGGCATCGCCAACCTTGTTACCTAAGGTAGCCAGGGTTTGAGCTGACCGCTGTGCACCGTAATACTTCACAACTGCCGAGTCGTCTACATCATACTGCGCGGCGTAGAGAAGGGCCAGGTTTTCCAGGCGTAGCTGGGCGTAAGTCCGATGAGCTTCGAGGCTGACCATGGGGGCCACCTTGGTAATGAAGGACTGAAGCTTGGCAAGCTTACCCCTCATGGCCAGCACGGCCACCATGGCTCGCGCGAGGTGGCCCGCAAAGCGGAGAGTCGCGTGATTGTAAAGGGAGATGCTGCTAACCCCCGCCACAACGTAGTTAGCGTCATTGAGATCATCCTGGTGCAAGGCCAGGGCATTGATGAGGATTCGGAGGGACGCTGGCATACCATGGAGTACCTTCTTGTCCCAGAGTTGGACGCCAAACCCGGGGTGCTGGAGGTACCCAATCAGGTCGACAATCAGGTCGGTATTGCCCGTGGCCAGCGCGTAGTACACCAGCTCATTGTCCTGGAAGTCGTGGGGGGCGGTCAGGTCCAGTTCGGATTGCGCCGGGGTCTTCTGGTCCACCGCCTGTAGAAACGGCCGGGCTCCTTCAATGATGAGTGCGAAAAGATTAGTCCCAACACCTTCCAGATGACCATGGACCACCAGCGTGGCGACATAGTCGGCACGAGAAGCATCGGTCCTGACCATCGCCACGTCCCGCTGGGACTCTGGAGTCTCGTAGCCACCCAAGTGAGCATTTCGCCAGCTCCAACCGCTATGCACGGCGTACCCCGTGTAAAGGTCAGCCGTGGGTGCAATTCCTACCCGGGCCAGGCCCACAGCGATGTACTCACGGTAGAGCCAGGTCATGAACGGCCGCTCAAGGACCGGCCAAAGGCCGTCGAACTCTTCGTTATAATCACGGCTCTGCTCGACGGTTAGTTGGCGACGATTCCTTTGGTATTGCCGGAGGAAACTACGTAAGCCCGGGGTGGTCATTGCGGGCTGGTGATTAAATGGTAGGGTGCTTAGCTTATCTCGCAGTGCAGACATTTTCTGTGGTTGGAGGGGAGTAGATACGAATTGGTGTAGGTAAAATCAGCCTATTGCCCGATTGAGTTCCCAGGTATTGAGGACTGGAATCGGTAAGCGCGGTTACGGCAGTAGTGGATTTTGGCAGCCAGTGAAAGTGACCAAGGGCACCCTTTTATTGCCGAATGAAAAGCCCAGTTCCTCTCGCTGGTTGGTATGGCTCCCTTACCTTGCCTAAATTATGGTACACTAGGCCCCGCTTATGGAGCACTGTCGTGGTACCGGTGGCCTCGCGCTGCAGCGTTTGAGTCGTGGCCTTCATCTCATCCGGTACATCCGGGGTAGAAGCTGCGCAAGCCAAGGCCAGAGAGACAACACCAAGCAAGAAGGGCTTCATTACGGCGATGGATAGAAAGTGGCAAAATGCGTAGAACCGCTAAAACTGATCGGAAGTGAGTTATCTAGAGTCGAAGGTAGAGTCCCGGATCAGCGTGGTTGAAAGGGAATACCAATGCAGGACAAGACCAGGCAGCTGCGTTAGGGTAAATGTGAAAGAGAGCGGGGAGGGTTAGGTTAGATATATAGCCAAGAGTTCTGGGCGAGAAAGGGCCATTTGCGCAGCATGCTGCCTTACGCCTGGAGTGAGACGACCAGAGGAGGGAGTTGGGGGTCATAATCCGGTTTGATATGAGGAGAAGAGAGTAAACACAAGAGAAGGATGACAAGTACACTGGCATCGGGAATACACACACTCAGGCGCATAAGCAGCCACTCGATCACAGTGATGCGCGTCTTTAATCGTAGCCACGATAACCGCCATGTAGAACCCTGCCAGCCAACCGTACGCTTTACAGTAGGTTGATCGACAGGGCATTGGTTAGGCCATGACGGTGCCCTATCCCTCTCCTCCCCCCTTTTTCTTCTGCCATGTCTCAGCTGTCACCCACACCTTTTTCACGCTGAAACTGAACGTTGGAGGGGAGGGGGTTAGCTTCTTTCCCGGTACACAGGTCTATCCAGACTTCACGCACGAAGGCGCCATATCAAACGTAGGGCTCCAACTGATCTGTCACAGTGATTTGATGATAGGGCCGAAAAAAATAAGCCGAACTGGCGCTTACTATTTTACTGCCAACGCACCCAACCCAAGGCATGGCTTTTATCGAAAGGATCTATCATCCATTGGATAATATTATTTAATAAAAGTTGAAATAGAGTATACTTGCTATAGCCAAGGATTAGCTGTAATTCTATAGGGTGGTTCATAAGGCAAATCCAATTCGGATATTTTCCGTAGAAGAGCGACCAGGATATAGACAAAAACCACGCTAGGGCCAATACATACCTACACCACCCAAAGTAACTCCGACACCGGCCTGCCACTCTGCAACCGACCTGCCCGTACTGCAGGACTCTTCCATGCATCTCCCCCCTCGAACTCACGTAACCTTTGGCCTTCCAGAACCACTTCCCCAACTATGCGCCATTGCCGTCCAACCTTGCTGTATGAACCACTGGGTTCGCCTTCAGGAACTCGGTCTCCGTTTTGTCAATTTTTTCCCCTACTTTAGTATTGCTTGGCAAGTGCGTAGCACTCGCTACCTCCCCGGGTGGCCCTTTGACTTGGTCACCTCGATACACCCTCCCCGTCTGTCTACTTTAACCAGCTGGTGCTAGCCCCCATGTATGGGCACCACAATTCCCCTTTGTGTCGGTCGATTTATCACAGCATTCCCTTATCCTTCGTACCGACCCCTTCCGTTAGCCCTCTCTCCATTTATTTACCTCCTACCCATCTAGCCTGAAGACCAACCTTCATTTATTAGTAAGGAAAATAAATAAATATTGGCCTACAGCCAAAACCCGACAAAGATATGCCCGGTTAGCGTTGGCCACTGTTGACCATTTTACAGCTAGTATAGTCTACAATGATTATTATCTGGCCAAGCATGTTGTTAGCAGGTGTCCGCCAATTATATATTAGTAAAATCTTATACGGGGTTATTGTTATTATTAAAAATACACTTTCGAGTAAGTAGAGCGGGAAGTGGTGGGGGGGGGAGGGCGGATTAGATGTAAAACGTAGACGTAAGAGAACCTGCGTGTCGCGGCAGAGCGGGAGGAGAAGCGGCTTGTAGATGCACTTGAAGTGGCCAGAAAGGTCTAAATGAAGGCGTCGAGACGGGCGGATAGAACGCTATGAGGACGAAGGTGAAAATATGAAAGGCCAACCGTTATGCAGATATATATGTAAGAGGCATTAACTGCCGACTCCTTTCGATAGCTGCTGCTGCACGGTCCAAAGAGGGTGGTGGAGAGAAATGGCCAGGGGCGAGAGCGGTCCTGTAACGGGTGGCGAGCCCTTTAAACTCTGCCTTGGCGTGGTTCCGTTCCGTCCTTCGATCCATTCGGGCAGGACTCAGCTCCGAGCTAGGGAGATGTAGGCCGGACTGGCGTTTTCATACTCGTTCGCAAAAAACTCGTCCGCGTGGGCCTGGAGGAACCTCAGGAAATCGGTAAGGTGCTCTTTCAACGTCGAGAGGGTCTCTGATCCCATGTGGGTGTGGGCAAGGAGGGATGGAAGTCGTACTGATATCCAGGTGATTGAAGTGGGAGGGGGGGAAGAATTATGATTAGCCCATACGGTCGGATCAGTCTAGAGGAGGGAGGAGGGGGGGGGTCGATTTTGATTCCGAGCTGGCGCCCCTCTCCCCGTCCTGACGCTGCTGAAATGTTACCTAAGATATATACCATCCACCCACCCATTCAATGAAATACCTACCAAATAACCGCAACAGGTGTTCCGCGCCGTAAATGTCCACCATGGGCCGACCGGGGTACTTTTTACATATATCTGCGTACTGCAGCCGTTCGAACCGGTAGAGCAGAAGGTTCCCTAGGGCCGTATTGAAGTAGAGCTGGAGGCCCTCGACGATCTCGTCGAGAACATCTTCGGTGTACCGGTCCTGCCGACCGTTTCGCCGCTTTGGTGGTGGTGGTACTGAGCTAGCCGCTGCCGAGGATGTAGCCGAGTCCGCCGCATGGCCTTCGGGGTTGCCGTCGGTATAATCGTAAGCTTTTGATCGCTGGTACCGCTGGAACACTTCGGCAACGGTAGGCGACCGTGGAAGCGGGACCAACTGGTGATCCTTGGTGATCCGCTCCCAATCGTCCACGAGCTGCGACTTGAGCGCGTTGGGGATAGGGATCCGGACCTCCGCCCGCCGCGGGTGGTCCCCGCTCCAGCCGCCGCTACCGCCCACGCTACTGGTTGCGTCATCGTCTATCGGGTGAGTCGGGCCAGATTTTCCCTCGACCGCACCCGACCCGCCGCCGCCACCACCACCACCGCCGCCGCCGCTCTCGCGAGGCCGTTTCCGACCACGGTCGCTGGGCGATACGTTGGCAGTGGAACTCTGGCTCCCACTCCCGCTGATCTTCTCACCCCGGGCGATGCCGCTACCCGCCGCGGCCGTCGAGGTCTTCTTCTTGGTGGTGTGCATAACCTTGAGCCGTTTCTGGCGGTCCAGGTTCTCGGCGTCGTACTTAAGTACTCGTGGCTCGGGCACCCATTCGTCCCACGTCTGTTTCCACCCCTTGTAATGGACTAGGTAATGCGGGCCCTCCTCGTCTTCGTCGGAATCTTCGCCGGTCCAGTAGTCCGCCTTGAGGACCTGTCGAATGGAATGGAGAATATGGGATGCAGTGGAAGTAGCGGCAGAAAGGCGAACAGAACGACGAAGCAGGAATCGGTTAATAAATAACAGGATGCTGTACAGTGAAGGGGAAGGGCAGTTCGCGTTTTACACAAGAAAAGGGGAGTGGGGACGCGGCGGAGTAGAGTGAAAGGCACGACGAAAAGGACGTGGCGCGTAGAGGCGGGCGCGATGAGCTAAAGAGCCGCGAGGGGAGTCTAGCGGTGCTCAGCGGGCTGCAAGCGATGCGCTTCCCCGCAAGGTACCGGATTTAGGAAACCTGGTCTCACACCTCTGTCTTCGACCCATCCTGCCTTTTCTCTACCCTCCTTCCCGTTAGGGATTAGCAAACCCAGGGTCGGGGCACCGGTCTTACCTTGGCCTCGTACAACATGGGGCCGTGGAAGCAGAGGACTTTCTCATTATCTTTAAAGGTCAATGGTGCGTGATCGTTGCCCATGGTGGGGGGAGAAAGGTGAGTAGAGTGGGAGATGCAAGCCCTAGGTATATAGCGGTGAGATGGGGGGGGGGGAATCTGGGAAGACCCGAAGGATACGCTGATGACTGAAACGTACAGCGCGAGTGTTTTGGATAAATATAACTTTAAAAAAAATAGGAATGCGGGGTGGGGGAGGGGAAGCGGGGAGGCAGCTGGGAGTGGTATTTTTAAAGGGCGGTATGGCTAGGGTTGACCAAGCTGTGTCGCTAGGTAAGAGCGAGAGATGAGCCGCTACTGCTTAGCGGACCGGGCTAAGGAATTGAGAGAGAGAAAAAAAATGGCGAACGATGTGACCATCCGGGGGTAGGTCGAAAGGGTTGCGTGATGGGCATTACGAGAGATGCGTGGACCAAGTAGAGCGAGGCTATTAAAGAGCACATCCCCCTGTGGACCTTGTTCAACGGGTGAGGGGGTAGCTTCGTCCTAGTTTTCTAACGGCGATTGCCTGGCGACCTCCCAGGCCAACACAGGCGGCCAGGTCCGTCTCGATCAGGTCTGCGCGCATAGTTGAAGGGATACACCTGCACCATGGCTTCCTCTTTTTGCCTGATTGTTTAGGCCCTTGACACTCTATCGATAGCGCGGAAGGCGGTCGACTGCAGCCCGACAGTGCTTCCTGTGCTAGCCGTGGCGGGCAACCCCCTTCAAACTAGGGCATTGGCACACGGAGACGGTCAGCTGACGCACTGGGTAAGAGATAGTAATATAGTATTAAATTATCGTTTACTAGATATGTTCAGAGGAGAAGTTGCCAGTGTAAAATAAGCAAGAGGGTGTGAGTCTGATGCCGGAGGGGGGGAGGATGTTACAGATAATGTACAGTTTGGGTGTATGAATTGGGCGGGGGAGATGAGAGTAAGGCCTCACCCGGTCATCTACGACAGCAGGAAAGCCACATCCATCTTGGCGTTATGGCTGGTCGTAGATTCGGCGGCAATATCGAGGGCGACGTTGGCCAGGAGCTCCACAGACCGTGGAATAGCAGCGGAAGTCATGTCGAGGGAGGAGAACGGGGGGAGGGAGGGCGAGTAGGCCGGGGAGGCCAGCGGGGAGATGGCGCCGTGGTCCTCGGTTGGGGTGCAGCAGGAATCGGGGCTCAAGGACAGCGGGGAGTGGGACGAAGCAACAGGCGAGTCGGAAGCGGTGTGGCTGGTCTGGCGGTGATACGTTGCAGTGGGATGGTGGTGTGGGGGGACCGGCTGGTAGTAAGGCGAGGCGGTGGCGGCCTGGTGATCGCAGGGCAAGGCACGAGGGGAAGGGTGGGCGGTTGCCGGGCAGGAGCGGGCCTGGTAAGGCGAGTATGGTGCGTAGCGGTGTGAGCGGACGACGGGACTGGCGGGGGACGACTGGGTGGCGGCGGCCGTTGAAACTGGGGCGGGCGCCGAGGTCACCGTTGCCGCCGTCGCCGCCACCGGGGCGGATGAAGGATTACTTTCGGTACCGTTGCCGCCAGCGATGAGCTTCGACCCGGCAGCAGTGCAGAAAATATAGGTATTGGGGAGGGCCAGAAACCGTTTAAAATTGTGCAGGGACGGATAACGCGGCGGGATGGGCTGGCCGGACTTGCGCAGCTCGAGGTTCTTTTTGGCCCGGCGGTTCTGGAACCAGATATGGACCGATTTGACTGGCATATCCACGTGCGTCGCGATCCACTCGCGGCGCGCGGCGTCGGGTGTTTCGTCGTCCTGGAAGCAAGCCTCGAGGAGACGCACCTGGTAGGGCGTGGCGCGATAGCGGCGCTTAAAAGTGGGGACCGGGTAGACCGGCGCGGGTGTAGAAGCCATGGTACTCATGGTGCTGTGTGTGTCTAAGATTAAATAGTGTAATGTAAGGCAGAGAGGAAGATTGGCGATGACGCTGGATACGGCGGTGTGTGGAGCGGGTTGAAATGACAGAGCTGTGGCAGTAGAAGTAGTATGGAGGGCGGATGAAGTCTTTTTATATATTGGGAGTGGGAGGGTGATGTCAAATAGAGGGGCGAGGTTATCGGGTGGGCCGATAAGCGGTGGCAGCTCCAATCAGTATGGCAATACAGGGCAGGTGGCGGAGAGATGGGGGGGTGATGGATGGGTGGTAGTGAACAAAGGGGGCGCGGTGAGTGGTTAGGAATAGACCGGGACGGGATATTGGGCGTAGCCGAGAATAAAAAGGGGGGCGCCCATGTCCACAGTATAGATGACGGTGGCGATAGCTTATCGTACAGTGAGTGGCGAGATGGGGCCGGCATTCGCAAAAAAGGGGAGGGGGAGGTGCGTTCATTCGCCCACCCCCCCTCCTTCACCCCGTTCCGCAACCACCCCCTCTTATCCTCTCGTTTCACCACCCCAAACTACCAAGTCGGGCCACACCTAATATGTGGAAGCCGTAACAATCTTGGTACGGCTAGGCACCATTATACGAAGCAGTTCCTGTCGATGTCACTTTGATGTGCTTAGATATAAATGAATCAAAGCGATCAATGACATTGATCAAGGTTTCCCTCCCCCCTGACTCGGATTGAAAAGATAAGTAGCCTGTCGACACAGCCCAGCACCTCGCCGACAGTGGACCTGGCCCAGTCCCCAATTGTCCTCTGCCTGCCATATCCGAAGGCGCTACCACGGGCCATCGCCAAGAAAGTCGCCCACTTTTGAACAAGACAAGATCGCCACACTATTCAGCCGTCACCATTCACGTTCTGTTGCCGTCAGATGTCAGTGCTCGACCCGACCAGTCGGAATGGCTAGCTAATATGACCGGCCCTTTCCCCGTTTACCGGCATATTGCAGGTGATGAGTGCCCTGGCTCTGTCAATTTCTATTTATCATATCCATCCCGAAGTAGATCTATTCTTCCGCCGGGGCCTTATCATGGCACAGGGGAGAGGGTTCTTGGTACGTACCACAGGTTAGGCTTGTGTGGGGATGGCTTGGTAGATAAGCCACGCGATCATGCCCAGCGGGGGGGGCCTCCTCCGGCTTGACGATAAGTTATTAGGAACCCACAAGGCAATGGTATCCGCTCCTACTTTATCCTTAACATCGATCCTGGCCAGTAGGCAATGATAGTCGTACCAATGGCTTTTAGTGTTTGGAGCCGCCCACCGATGGCGGATTCCAGCCAGACAGCGAGAGAGAGAGAGAGAGAGAGAGAGAGAGAGAGAGAGAGAGAGAGAGAGAGAGAGGTAGAGCGAGACGACGACTGTGCGTCGGCAATGGTGAATCTAAGATGAAGCGCCTAATCTAGACAAGTTTAGCCTCCGTAGGAATGCAGGGGTGCCCTCAGGGCTGGTCGGGCTTTAGCCTCTTGCGGGTTTCGAAGTCAAACGGTCGCCTGTGTCATGGAGCTACCAGCCCTGTATCTCCCCCCTCTCCCTCCTGCCACTAAGGATGGTTCATCCAACCAATTGGCTACTATCCTATCGAACTCATCCTCTACATATCCAGCGTGCTCGGAGCCGACCGTTAGCCACGGCCCCTAACCTGAAGCCCATTCTCGCACTCCCTCCCCCAGCAGCTTCACCTTCTACTCCAACGCGCCTAGTGAAGCGCTAAGCGATCACAAAATAGGCGGAGTGAGAGAGGGGGGAAGGAGAATATGTGAATTCAAGATTCGCACCTGCGCCTACCGTATTCCACGACAAATGATGCCGTGCACTATTGCCCGCTTTCGTGACTGTTACACATGTAAAGCTGCGAAGTACTCTAGCCTGTTATCTTTTGGACATCGCCTCCATGATGAACGCTCCACCGGTTACCCGTGGAGTGATGGCACGGAAGGAATGGAATGGTGGTTTATCCTGTAGGATGGCTGACGACGTTCTCTGCTCCCGTTGGTAAACTTGGCAGGACGTGTCGGCTCGACCGTCTCCACCAGCTGACCTAGGGCCTGTCGCGACACGTAGCCGTTATCGCCGTCGCACCAGAGGTTCACAGGCCCGTACGACACGAGATGGGTTATCGGCGCCATCCTATTCATGCACGGGCGTGTGTGTGTGAGAGAGGGGGGGATTGAGCCACTTGGGATTGTGGCGGGTCCGTATCAATGCCTCGGCGGCGCGGGGAGGCTGCTGCCCGTGACAGGCACTATCGCCGTTCTTGCCCTTATCGCGTAATATGGACGCGGAAGATATAGTGAGATAGGGTTGCGGCGTGGTTCCACATGATTAGGGAAAAAGAGGTGAAACTCTCGTGTGGGCTCGCTGTCGACGAACGGATCCGTGGAGACTTTGCGTGCATTACTCGATCAGCCTCTATGGTAACACGGACCCACTAGCACACAGCTCCCAATCATATCGTTTTTTTTAGTATCCTTATTTTCAGCTCTTATCGTTATCGGTCCAAGTGGACTCCGATTGCGCTGCGATTATAGGCGGTCGAGACGAAATAAGGATAAGACGGATGGCGATTTACAGGGGCACCTCGTAGATAACAAGTCACCACGTGCCTCTCCCTTTCCGTATACACACCTTCTGGCGTATAGTAATGCCCGGCCAAGGGCTCCTGTATCAAGTGTCCGGCTTAGTCGAGGCCCCAGTATCGATGGTAGCTAACGTTTCATCTTGAATAGTATCGGCGCAGACGAGCGGAACCCAAATCCCCTGCCCGTCCCCCTCATCGCCCTACAACCCTACCTGCGTTTGCACATGGGGGCGAGGGGACGGCGGGTACTGGAGGGTGAGGCGGTTAGATCAGGGCCATGGGCCAATGTCTTGGAGAGAGGTGGATGGGGGACAACTTGATACCATACATACTCCAATAGGCCGGGAACGGTTTCTACATGGAGCGAGCGATTGGTTCGGAGCGCAGCCGCGGAATATAAGGTTATAGGGGCCCCCTTCAATGGCTGGAGACTCTCCCCCCTCTGAGCCGTCGGTCCAAGCAGAGCGAGCGAGACGACCATCGCATGTCCAGCGTATGATTCATCAACCCTGCTCTCCAATAAACTATGTGTCCGTCCAAAGCAACTGACAGGCCTAGATACGCGGAGAGTTATAGGGTTAAAGGCGATACCCCGCCTGAACTCATTCCTATTTCGGGAAGTCCATTATATCCGCTCGCATGCGATTGGGCCTGCTCCGTAGAGGATGCAGGGCCACAGCATATAGAACCTCCCCTACCCCTACTTCTCACCTCCCCCCTTCCGCTTTTTAGGTAATCCAACGAATCTGTGGTGGCCTGCGTATCCACGTTGGGAGAGGAGGGGGAGGGGACCCCCACTTGATTATCCCGGTTTCATCCGATCCCTGAATATTCCCCATACCCTCTCAAAATTAAGTCCACGCCACCCTCCCTCTATTTCATTTTTTCCCTTCGGTTAATTTCGAAATTTTCCGAAATGGCGAAAGCCCGGCCAGGAAACATGGGGGTGGGGTTCGTTGTGTGGCGCTAGTAGCGGGGAATGATCAAGGACTTATCGGCGCCCACACGTGGAGGGTATGAGTGCATGATTTCGTGCGACTGTGGCGTGCGTGGCTTTCCAAACGGTGAGGCGGAAAAAAGCATCAGGAAATAGCGGGCCTGCCCCCCCCTCACTTGCCCTTGTGGCGTGATGACCGTGGGCGGATTGGTCCACGCATGTGTCCAAAATGAGCGAGGAGCCATAAATATAGCCACAGCTTCGCTCCATTATGCCACTGGAGAGACCATTAGAAACGAACTAATTACAGGAACGGACCCCGACCGTGCGATCCCCTCCCTTCCCTCATTGGTGGTCGACATAGTAGCGCCATTGCGCTGCGAAGATGGGGGGGGGTGAGAAAGTAGGCTTTTCCTGTGGCCGAAGTGCGGAACGATAGACTAGCCGGCTTGACATCACGTTGAGGTAGCCGATGGCTGGTTTGTTGCGGGCAGAAATCCCTGTCAGCAGCAGGCCTAACGATACCCAACCCCTCTCCTTCTTCTACACACGCGCGTGCCAATATGGGGTTATGAGTGGGGCGAGTGCTTGCCGTGGTACAACCCGATCATTATCTATTAGCATGAGTAGTCAGGAATCGTCCCTCTGACACACCTAGCTCTAGCGACCAACCTTTACCCCTCCCCTCCGCCCCATTCCCAGACAAGCCTCAGGACGAGCTAACTTGCTTCTGACGCGGCCTTCTGCTGGCCAGACACACTACCCTCTCTCGTACTTACCCAGCGACTGTGGCATGGACTTCATACCGTTGGCAGCTGATAGCCATGTCGCCCATTGGCCACCCGAGTTATCTGATGCGCCGTTCAGGCGCGGGAACGACCGGCCCCCTCCCCATTGTCACTGGCGAATGGGAAGCACCGGGCAAAGTTATCTGATGCTTTTAATGGCCGGTTACGAACACCGCTCCCTTAAATATAACGGGTTCGTAGGAAAACGGAGGAATCGACCGGGAAACGCGGGTAAGCTGATGCTGTACAGGCGTGGTAAACGAAGCCGCAGTCGGGCCGCTTTTTACCATTATCAAATGAGAAGGCGAGGACCAGAGTTATCTGATGCCGTCAACGACAGGGACGAGTGCTTCAAATGGGAGACCTGGTCGCAGGGTGTGTGAGAGGGGTAGTCTAACCCGGGTTATCTGATAATCTGGACGACAGGATTTAAACTAGCATGGCGTAATTAGAAATACAGCTGACTTGTCCAATCCGACAGTGTCCGGGGCGTCTGAGATTCCCTCCCCCTTCCTGCCGCAGTTAGCTTCGTCAGAGTGGCCGGGTGGGTAATCACCTTGTCATCAAGACCCACTTGGCATCAGAACGAGGTCGAGAGGGGCTGAGAGGACGCAAACAATACTTTAGCTCTCCACTCCCCCTCTTATGTCCAATACCGCAAGAGATGAAGCTATTTTCTGAGCTTCGGATAGGTATGCTCCAAAAGTGAGTTAGCCGAATCTCGGGTAGACTCGGCTGTTAGTGCCCTCTTGGTCACCCTGAGAGCCTGGAAAGAACCTGGTTAACGTCCCCCCTCCCTTAATGCCTAGCCATTTCAACCCCTTCCCCATCTTGTATCGCCCCCTCTATACCTGCTCCCTCCCTCTGGTGACGAAAAGCACCCCCCCCTAAAACTCCTGGTCGTCCACCCTCCCTCTTTTTTTCTTCGCCTTATTTTAGAGATCCTAACGGCTGTAGGATCAGTGTAACCAGCCAACTAACCTGCCTATTGATTCATGACCGTAACCGGCACGCACTTCCACCTGTCTACCCGACGCTGGTCGGATTATCGGCTGTCTTATCAGGCGCGCTTGTGCTACCCAACCGAATCAATTACAGCACGCGAACGTGGGCCGCGCTCGGTGATAAGCAGGGCGAAGGGCAGGGCCAGATAATCGGTACCCAATAGTGCCAGATCGATGTGTCTCAATGCCCACAGTCAGCACTGATAAGCTCCGACTCGGCTGTATCTTTTTAATTTTCATGCGTCATGCCTAGATTGATCCGATAGAAGTAGCTTCAATAGCATAATGTCGGCCTGACATACTACGGACCTCAAAAACTTGCCCGATACGATGAAACGGTATCAGAGGAGATGTCGGGTGAAGACCCGTTCGACCTCCGTAATTTCGGTACGTGGCCCAACGGATATTAAATGATACCTTTGTGTTTTGGATTGTACCAACCGCCAGTCATTAGACCATCAAAATCAAGCCTGGTAAAATCGATATATATATATCTACTCACCTATCTATTATCCGCCGCTTTCACTGCTATCACTACCCTGCCAATTTTCCCTTACGCTCGCATACGTATTCCCACCCTCCTTTGGCAAACGCTGCCGCACCGTCAGGCTCTGGCGTCAGAATGCGGGTTTCCGGGAGTCTTCGGTGGCTAGACCGCTGAAACCTCTTTGATGGTGGCCAATATAACCCCCCCCCCCACCCCACCCTTCGCTTTCTCCCCGCATTAAAATCCTCGGCCACCGCCACTAAGCATCTAAGATCTAGGTGGCTGACATCATTGGTGTTACCCGAAATCGATTTTTATTAAAGAGAACGAGGCAGAAAGGGAGGGAGAAAAGAGGGGCGGGGGGGCGAGAGGCCTGCATATGTAAAATAAAATGACGAGTGGTGGCCCTAACGAACGTAGGGGCGAGTTTCTGGAAGGCGCCAATGTCGCCAACACTCATTCTGTTCCCCCCCCCATAACTGCTGACCCGGACGTTAGGCGTAGCATGGTTTGCCTGGATCGATAAATCCGATTAGGTTGGTTGACAAACGTTGACTAATAAAGTCGGTAAATTGGAGTCATCTGTTAGCGACTGCTGCCAGAGTAAGGGCGGAGAAGAGGGAGGGGAGGGGAGGGGGCGGGAGGTAAGGAGAAGACTGTGTTCACAGCGGTAATACCAGACTGGGGAGGTCGTTGCGTCGTACACTCATTTGTGACCACCATCGACCCATCCGACTGGTCCTATGTTGTCCATCAGTTAGCCGTGAATACTCGGCTCGTTTATAAACGTAGACTCCAACTTTAGGTCGTCATTTCATGACTACAGGAAAAGAAGGGATTCTGGCCCCGCAAAGTTCCCTTCCTGGACCAACCCTCTTCCGCCACCGCCGCCTCTCCCTCCCTCCTCCTCCTCTGCCCGCGTCGGCTCTCCATCTTATCGGCGAGTACTGGTGGCTTGCCCCCCCCCTCGACCGTGGCTTAGCTAAGAGGGCCGGCCTGCCTTCCCCCCCTTTACACCTATATACGAGTCCACGTGTCGCCGCCCGTTGGGGTACCTTTGTCATTAATCTCCCTACCGAGTACAACGCCTCAGCCGAATTAAAGCCAAAGCTCGGCTGGAGTTGGCACCTTGGATCCGTCTCTCAGAGCTGGCTGTCGTAACCAAGTGTACCCCTGCAACAAAGACATTGATAGACCCTATAAGAACTCCGAGCACTTCCTAACTGACGGCTGCACTTTTCAAGCTCGATATAGAGGAAGTGTGCTCAAACTCCAGTGATGAAACTTTACGGCGCGTCGCCCTCGTCTACTTCATCCTCCCCTCTCAGTCGCCACATGCCTGGCCATCACTTGGTCGGGCCCAGGCCAGGCCGCGTTTCATCTGGTTATCAGGTGAACCAGTGACTGATGTATGTGTACCACCCAGCTTGTCGCAAGTGCCCCATCTCCATCGCTTTGCCGATAGGCCTTAGAAGCCAATGGCCATGCCCGGTAGGTCGGGAGAGGAGAAAGTGGAGGAAGCAAGTGGTTGTTGAATGCAGCACAACACGTTCCCATGGAAGTTGAGTACGGGCGCATTGGTGAGCCACACACCTTATTCATGGCCGTAGTGCCCGATAGCTATAGTATGTTTTGTTTTAAAAAAAATAAAAGGGAAGAGGTGGGGGGGGTTGGGTGCGATAGACGGAGGCTGCCTGTAGTAAGGGAGCGCTTGAGTTGGATCACACCGGAACCCCTGGTAAAACAAAAAGAAAAGGCAGTCAGCCGTTTATAGAGTTGGCCCGGTTCATTTCTTTTGGCTGGGTGGGGGGATTCACTTTGAGTACGACACCCAAATATGGTAACGGTGAATTTAGTAGGGCGAAAGGGCTCCTGTTGGGGTTGAGATAATGCGTCATGGGTCAGATTGTAGACATATCGGCAAACGATAACTGGAGTGGGTATGAGGCCGACCATGGGCCTCTCTAATCGCCACCCCTTTCGTCTCCGACGTGCCCTTGCCTCGGCCGGCCTGGGTTTGCCAATCCCACCACTCTACCGGATTTCTACGTATAGGGTCCAGTTGATCATCCATCGGTCCTCTCAACCAGTCCCTCCGGCCATCCCCGCACGCACCTTCCACCCCACCTGCTTACTCCAGCTTCTCAACTTGGACTTCTTAATACGGCCGTCTGAGCCAAGGAGGCTGAAACAGGCGTGTTGCAAGCCATGTCCGTTAAGGTAAACCCTTATGTCTGTGTGTGTGTGTACGTGTGGGTGGGTCGGTGGGGAGGGGTGATCGACAGGATAGAAAACCGGATATCGCCGGCAAGCGAGATGACGGGGGAGTTGTTGGCTGTTCTGACCAACTGGCTTGCCAAATGAGGAGCAGAGCCACCGAGGCAGAACAAGTACCCGATAATGAGCTTCTTGATGTTATCGCCCGGTGGTGTGCATTAGTATAGGGCAATAGGGTAGGTTGTTGGGCACTGGTGGCTTACCTACTCTGACGGCGCATCAGCCACGCAGGCGTCAAGCGGCCAAGGTGCAGCATCGGACCGTAAATACCATACCTCCCTGGTTAGGTTAGTCCAATTCTAGCGGCGGTTGCCGGCCTGCCAAATGCGGACATGCCGGCCCAACGGACCCGCTTAATGTTAAAGTGTTGGGGTGGGTGGGTGGGGGAACAAAGAGGTGCCCCGAGAGCTTCCCTTATCAAGCCATCATCTGCTGATCATCTCTGGTTACACACGTCCTTTAGCCACCGTTTGAGGCGTCGTCAGAGAGGTGTAAATGATAATTTGGAGGGGGTGGCAAACTCGGGCCGGTCGACGTCTGCCCGGTGATCTCTTTCTGTACCCTCCCCTGGCGTCTTGGTTCGAGGTTGGTCTTGGTGGCAGGGCAATAGGGGGTTGGTGCATATTTCCGTTAGCACTTGGCCGATACGCATCAGAGTTGATGAGGATGAGTAATTGCTAAAATGCCCCCCTATTCGAGCAGTCAGGCTAGATGGATGAGAAACAATACTCTAGTCAGTCGGGTTTTCAACCATGCCTCTTGGTTAGGGCCTGGAGGCACTTCGCCGCCCCCTTCTCCTTCCCTCTACAAGCATTGTTCGTTTCCCCCAACTCATTAAAGTCATACTTTCACCCCTTTTTTCCCAATTCACATTTAACGCCCCTTTCTTACCCCTTCGCCTTTCCGCCCTCCTCCCCCATAGTTAGAGTGAAGGGAGGGGTGGATCTGCGTCGACACCCCCCCCCGATGGGCTTGCGATATTGAATTTGCCCAATAAAGGCAACCACAAATAAGGGCCTTCGGTAGCCAATGGATATGGTAACACCGCCAAGCGTCACCAACTCCCCGACGCCTCACCCTCCCGCTCCATTCACTCGTTATCTTTCCTACTGGTGGGTCCCCACCATTTTTTCCGACGGGCCTTGTCCTACCTCACCCTCCTATCGCTCAACATCGCTGCTTAGCGATTGGCCTATAAGTGGCTTTCGTGCGCCTCTCTGCCCTTCGCCCGCATCTCTCCCCCCTTCCGCTTCTCTTGCCTTTGGATGGCGCGCCTAGTCTATAGACGAGGGGAAAAAGTGGATACTATCATCGTCGGCTTCAGTTTTCCTATGATTATTATTATTTTGCCTTGATTCTGCCTGTAAGCCTCACATCCGTGGTTCCACAAATTGATTTTTCGTCAGCCAATCCCCCTTATCTGTCTTGTCGCCACCGTTCGGGTATCAGACGGGGCACGGGTTATCGTCAGATCAGTGTGTCGAGACGGTATGGGAGGGGAAAAATATGCTTAGGCCGTTTGCGCCTGATGTACCTACCTTCCCCCCCCCGCGCTTGCCCTGTACCGCGCTCACTGACGTCCACTCCCCTGAGCTTGACCGAGTGCGAACGTGGACGTGGCTAGGTCATTGTGCAACCGCAATCGATGGCCTGATAAGTGGCGTCCGGCTTATCTGTCGCCGTTTGCAGGTCCCGCCCGCTACCTGCTGAGTTTTCTTTTTCCTTTTTTAACAAGGCTTTATCGGGGATTCCTCCGCCACCACTACGGCCGATTGACCCCCGACCGGCACCATCACGATTAGCGCCCATGTCCGGCCAGATAGCACAACGTACTGTTGACTACATAACGACATCCTTTAGCAATTGAGCACCTTGGTGTAGCCCGGGCCGCCTAGCAGTTATCGCAATGACGACCACCGCGATGTTGACTGCCCTTATCCTAATCGACATCCCGTCGGCCGGACCACCCCAGGCTACGTTGCGGGGCGAAAATGTCAGTTGAATTGGAATGCACTTATCTGGAGTATCGATGCAGATGAGCGTGGGCGATAGAGCATCATATGCGTCTCTATGCAGTTATATTGCAACCATCCCTATCGGACGACTTTGCCTTTTCACACATAGACATGTATGTGCGTGTTATCCATGTTCATTGGAAGGAGGGGCATGGCCTAAATGACAACGTTGCTAGCGCAGGGGGGAGGAGGTCAGTAGAAATGGGGTGTCAGGAAGAAATGGGGGGGCCTTTACCCCTGCAGCAGGCCGGCCGCGTGCCCTATTTTACTCTAGCCCATCAGCGGCAAGGTTCCAAGGAAGACTGGGGCAGTGTCCCGGGGCCATCCGAGGCCAGACAGGATCACGCAATGTACTGCGGAATTGGCGGAGGGCAGTCTGGCTACCTGTCCCGGTCGTGGTGGCTATGGTTGGAAGGGGAATGGTCTAGTCAAAGAGTGGGCCGAATTAAACGGTCCAAGGAATAGAGGATCACCCGATGAGCGCCGTTCTCCGTGGCCGGTGGGCCTATTAGCGGGCAAGGCTTAAGGTGATTTTTTTAGATGCAAGTAATCGTTTCCTAGTTCCTTTTTATCAATTATCATTATTTCTGAGGGGTGATTGTCTGGCATGTGAAAATTAGAAATTGACTTTAGTGATGGGGAAAGGAGGGTGGGAGTAGGCGGCCAAGCTCCAAGGCCGCTATCACTAAGCAGGCTAGGCGTGGGTCTGATTGATTGGTATAGACGGCAGGATCCTGAAGAGACCTGCAGTGATTGGCGAAAAGTCTGCTAAGGGCATATGTCAGTCGCTCGGGTAAGTGTTACCAGCCCACCGAAAGGAGCACGCTATTGTCAGCCGGCGTTGCACCATGTACCAGGCGACCTGTATCTGCCTTTGATTGTCAAACGTGGAGGAATGTTGGTAGGTACAATGATCGACTTAAACCCCTGCCCAGGTCGAATCATTCTTTCACTCTCCGTGCTGCTCTCCTCTCCTCAGGCATTCCGCAGACGGGGTGACGCGGACAGTTGCGGTTCAAGCCAGTGAAAGTAGATGACGTGACTAGCAAAAATAACGGGTGTAGAGGGGGGGGGACTGAACACATCAGGTACTAAAAGCGACATGCTGCGGTCAGATGGCGACATACTGAGGTGGTGGGAAGGATGGCCACGACGTATTAACTGTTGGCTACTTTCCCCTGGCACCTCCCCCACCTAGTTCGCCAGCCGATGGCAATATCAGCCAGATTTAAAACCGAAGTGGCCGTGTCTGAAACTTGGGTGACCGGTGTTTCCCTCGAGGCCTTCACCTGGGGTAATATTTTTTTGGGATGCGCTGAGGGTGATTATACAACTGTGGAAGAGTGCAGTCTTAGCACCACGGTTTCCTGCTCCCCAAGATTCAACCAGGTGTTGTTCCGTCACAAAGCGCCGTCAGGTTAAAGTATTTATTCACAGGTCGCATAATATACAAAAATGTAGGGGTGTACACACCAGCCCACCGTGGTGCTCAGGCCGTTTATCACGGAAGTTCTGCTACAACTTGGGTCTCATAGGTTGTTGCTCACCCGACTCTAGGATGCGGATGAGGACAGGGGCGGCTAGATGCTCCACCTGGCAGTCCTCGCCTGCGGCGCCATTCTCCCATATCAGCGTGATGAAGTCCGTTTCCTAGACAAACACGGGGCACGTAGAGTAGATATGTCCGTGGTTATTGCGTAAGTATTGGTGGTGGTAAAGGTCTACACAGACGATCGCAGCGGTTCAATGGCTCCAGATATTCGGTCTACAACGAATTCGGCTAACCCCAAGTCGGGCCGAAGTTCCACCATTCTTTTTAAGACCCACCCCCTTTCACTTACTTGCTCCAGTACGATCATAGGGTGGTGCCACACACCCGGTCGGTAGCTGACGCCCTGCCAGCGGTGCGCCACGAAAGCGCGGAGGGTTGACACATCGGGACGGTCGTCTAGGGTATCACGGTCGGGAGGGGTGATGAGTTAAGGAAGAGGTGGCCAATTTAGGGCAGAGTAATGATAAATCGCACAGCTGGAGGAATCGACTCCCTCGTGTTTTGTAATGCATAATCCGGTCCGTGCCGTGAGAGCTGCAGAGCCCGGGTAAGCGTTTATACGTTATACTTTCCCTCACTCCCCCCCCCGTGTACAGCTGTTGCTGTCTTCTACATATACGCTGGATTTTGTGCCCCCCCCCTCACTCACTACACTACTTGGGGAATCCTACCTTTCCCGTTGAGGGCTACAACCACCAGGTAACGATAAGCGCACTGTCTATTGACTGTTCCGGCGAGTACTCGGTCGGCGCCGTCCGCAACCAACCGATCAGCAGCCCGGTATACCGGGATAAACACTTGAGTGCTATAGGGGTGACGTTCGAGAAGTTCGGCGGGGAACGGCCGGGCGGACCGCGGGGCGCACCGGAAGAAACTCAGATTGGGCTGGGCCGGCGTTGTCACAGTCGTAGGGGTGGTGGTGGTGTGAGGCTGAGGAGCACTGTTGCCTTTGTCGTCCGGGTTAATGGCGATGTTAGCTGCCCTTAGGTCCGGTCGGAGGTTCAGTAGCTCGGCAATATGGACGACCCGTATGGCCGTACCCTGGTTTGCTTTGATAACCAGGGGGGCGCTGGTGTTTGCGGTGAACGTCGGGGCAGTCCGGGTGGGCATGGCCATTAAGGCGTCCAAGTCAAGTACGTCACCATATGGGTAGTAAGCGGCCGTCGTCAGAGGCTCAGCAGTCACTGTGCTGGTCATTTTCACTTGGTTCGGGTGGTGGGTGGGTAGGTAAGAGCGATAGGAGGGTAGTGGAGGGCAAGAGCGCTGGCTGAGGTTAAATAGGAATGAGCTGGTCGCTCCTCAACACAGGAAACTGCTACGGGTCGATAGGGGCGAGGTCAGGGTTCATGTAGGCTAATAAGGCAAGCGTCGGTTGGGAATGAGGGAGCGGGTGAGGTTTTGCAGTGGCTAGAAGTGAAAGTGGGTGGAAGGGGGCAGAGAGTCTGAGGCTCGATAACACATAGTGGTCGTCTTAGGCTTGTGAAACTGGGGTATCATGGGGGTGCTGAAGGCATTGGGATGGGAAACTGGTACCACGGATACCAATGTGGCTAATTGAAGGTAGAGTGGGTGGGGTGGGGTCTGTGGGGTCAACTGTTTCAAAAAAAAAAAAAAAAAGCAGTCACCTGTGGTCTGCCCCTTAACATTGCTACTTGTGGGTTAAGTGTAGCCTTCCTCTCCTCTGGGTCGTATTGCTACAAGCCCATTTGGCAATCACGGGTGATGGCGATACCGAGTGACTTCCATACCCTTATCCTTAATATCTGGCACATCTCCAGGGACAGAGAGGCGAGCAGGGAAGGGGGATCCCCACCGATGAATTGATAACGGCCGCAGGCGGCCAGCATCGACGCGGGCTGATTGCATAAGATAGCCGGGGTTCGGTAATACCGATTGTGTCTTCGGTTCATCGAATTCAATCCAGAAAATCACCACCAGCAAACGATACATTTACCACTGTTCTGGTATATGGATTATGATTTAATGAACACTTACTCCAGCTGTACTTTCTACTTTTTTTCCACAATTGCACTAGGCCATGAGGTCCTCTACCCACCCCAGCACCCTGTCGCCGTCTTCGGAGACCACCGAATACTTTTCGAAGGTGACTTCGTTGGGTAGATGATCAAACTTGAAGGGCTGATCCTCGAACCCCAAAAAATCGCTTGCGGCATTATCATCTCCCTCGTGGAGATCTAGAGCAGCACTACGCGTGGTTCGGAGGCGGGTTCTATCCAGTGTCGATACGGAGGGAGGAAGGAGAGCGGGTAAATGGTCCATCGATAACGCACAAAAAGAACCCGTTAATCTCGTAATGGAGGAGGGGTCTGGAATTTTACGGGTAGATACCAGTAATGGTCACAAGTAGTTATTCAAGCCTTTACCTGCCGAGGGCCTGGCCAGATTAAATTGGGTTTACGACGGACTGTCAAACCATCGGTGTGTAGGTAGGGTGTTGACTTACATTTCTGAAGCTAGCATGTCCTGCACCTTGGCCGGCGGGACAGCCGTCATAAGGTCAGCCTTATTACATAGCACGGTGATGGGCAACTCCTTAGAGGCCACCACAGGGTTGGCCAAAATGTCATATAGATACCTAAGTTCAGGACGTCGCGCAAGGCGTAGTGAAACCCCCCCCAATGACAATCATAGATGGAATAGACACACAGGAAGGTAAGTACCACGGTCGCCGAAGGGCAAGTCACTGGAGCAAAGGCCCATTCAGTCAGGCCGTTCAAATGAGGCCCCTTAATCGCAAACTTACATGGCTACCTGCTGAAGGTTCCGGCCTAGAACTGCGCTATCTAGGATGAAAATGATTCCACGGGCGGCATCCAGTTCCTCGGTAAACTGCGGTCGCAGGCGCGGATTGCCGGGGATATCGATCAGAACGACAGGTTT
>JANBPT010000446.1:0-35707 GCA_027575765.1 Tieghemiomyces parasiticus | reverse complement strand
GCGGTAATCCGTATGAGTTCAAGTGGGACCCCTTCCCTCCTCCGACGCCAAAGAGGTAGCGGGACCGACTAATGCCGCCGGTTACTTTAGCGTGAGGGAGAGTCGCCTTGAGAGGCCGTGGTTGGGCAGGCGCGATGCGAGTGGGGGGGGGAGAAACCAGCAGCACCGGAACACCAGCTGTAGAGGACGGAAGGGGCCGAGCGAAATCGTGCCGGCCTCGGCCCCTTCCCCTCTGCCTTTTAAAAAAATTCCATTCGACCAGGGTTTCCGACTCGGAAGGCCTCGCGCCATTGCTGGCGGATTACGCCGCATGTCCGTCCTGTGGTCGGATGGACCGGCCCCGCTTCTCACACGGTGTCGAGGAGTCCATGCGGCAGAAGCCATCATCCATCTCCGGACAGCTCTTTCGGCGCTGTGCTTCGCGTTATGGACTGGCCCGGGATCCTCCACCCTTTCCTCCAGAAAAAAAAAAGGAGGGGGCTGACGGCGAAAGGACATCCAGACTTCCCTATGCAACCGTCTCGACAAGGACGGCCCTAGCGACTTCCTGCCATCGTCCAGGAGGGAGGGCTGGCTGGCTCCCGAAGCTTGAGAAGCCGTTGGTTTCAGTGTTGCCAGTCGCCGTCCGTGGAGACAATAATTCTAATAGCCAAGTGCTATCTTTTGCACCGACACTGTCTACCGAATAGTGCTTTAGACTCGACAGCGACAGGATGAATTGTCACTCGGGTCGCGGCCGCATTGGCCTTGTGAGGTATGGACAGGGGCGTGTACTCGCTCGCCTCAGTGCGTTTGCCGGTCCGTAGAGCCACAGCGTATTGTTCAGGTGGCTAATCTGCGAGTGGCAGAATGTAGCGCCCCGGGGTGCACCAAGCCGATCAACGGTTTCCGGCTTGCCGGGAAGTAAGGCGTGCCCCTTCAGGGGAGCTGGGTAGCAGGAAACGGGACTTTGGCCGGCCTTCGTGGAGTGCGGTGGGGAGGGCATCCGGGCCGGCGGTTGGCGCGGATAATGGATGGTCTAAGAATCCCAGGATTCGGCCTCGGTAGCCGAACCGCTTGACGGAGCGATGCCGTTGACGAGTCCAAGGCGTCACGGGACGGCGCAGACATGGAGGGGGGGGAGGTGAACCGTGCAGCCAGTTGTGGCGACACAAGAACCATTGCTATGCTCGAATATGCTGGTGAGTGGCATGGAAAGCTGCCCGTCCAGCCCAGCCTTCCGTAAGCCGCTTGTATAGCCATAGTCGGGTCATGTATGGTGACCGGCGTGCGTCCCACTCCTTCTGCACCGTTTCTCTGTTTGCTCAAGCCCCCCTCCCCACTGACCAAACAGCAGATGGCCCCGGCCTGGCCCTATAATTACAAGCCCAGGCAGCCGGACCCTTCCAACCTTAACCCGCCAACCGTTCGCCTATCCTAGCTCCAACCCCCGCCTTCACGGCCACCTTCACCGGCAACGCTATCGCCGCTCTCACCCTCCCTCCCATCTTCCGGGCTTTATGCTCCGTGGGTCACGACTACAGCCTATTCATCTCTTCCTATCACCTACTGCCCTGGCTAGCTTTCATTATCATTGAAATCACGTATGGCTTACGGCAAACGAGACTCCTTTAGGGTCACCAAGGGACTCAAGTCCTGGCTCAAGAGGACTAAGCCGAAGTGTGCCAATTCGCACTGTACCAGCCCTGGCAGCCTCGTCGGCCAGGCCCCCAGCTATGAGTTTGTCAAGTGCCCGTCCTGTTGCAGCACGTTTTCCCTCCCGAACCTCCTAGTCACCCTGGACGCCAAGTTTGCCCGACACCTGGGCCTGTGTCCGAGCGTACCTAACCATCAAAGATCCTCCGCCGACCACCGCCAGGACGTCACTGTCAACAACCACGAAGAACCTTCAACTGGAGGCTGCCAAGCAAACCCCACTGGAACCCACCCAATCGTCGCTGCCAACGACCACGAGGCACCCTCAACTGGAGGCTGCCAAGCACGCCCTGCTGGCAACCAGAAAATAGAGAATAATCGCCGTCCTGCGTCCGCTATGAGCACCAATTGCGAAGGCCGGATTCACAATCACGAACTGCAGCATTTGGCTAAGGTGATTAAAGAGCTCCAAAATTCTAGTTCTGCCCAGTTCGATAGAATTGGAGGACTCACTAGTAAGGTCTCTCTAGCGGCATCCCAGGTAAAAGGTATCAAGAGGGTCACGTCTCAGGTCACTAAGATGAACTTACAAGTCAATAAGAATGCATCCCGTTTGTCGAGTATCACCGAGCTCTCCACTAAGGTTGCTAAACTGACAACGCAGAGCAATACTCATGCAGCCCAGTCCAGTAGAATCGAAGAACTATCTGCTCAGGTGGAAAAGCTAGCCGCCGAGGTCAGCGCTCATACGGCCCAGTCGAACCGCATCGAGGAGCTTTCCGCTCAGGTCGTAGAACTGAAGTCGCAGCTCAGCCAATCTCCGCGGTCCTGCTTCGATCGGATCGAATCCAACGGTTCCTCCTCTGAAGATACCGTGCGCCTCTGGCTTAGCCCCTCTACGCTCACCTCGCCATCCCCTACCCCGCCAAGGCCCCAGTCCACCTCCACCGTAAGGGCCGCCGGCCTAGATTTACCAGCCTTGGGCCATGGCCAAGCCTTAGCGGTCCCACCGGCCCTGGGTACCAAGCCAACCCCTCACCAATGCCCCAAGGCAGTCCTGCTTTACCTTCGCGGGTTTCGTTGGGGTAGCAAGGCCTTCATTATCAAGAAATTATCGGGTTTGGGGTTCCCGGTTTCGGCCATCCTCTTCATCCGCCCTATTGGCAGCATCACCGTGGAATTACTCATTGACACTAGCCACGCGGCCACTTTTAAGCAGCTGGTGAAAAAGTTCCAAGTCTGCGGCTTGGGTTATTTTGACGACTTTTATAGCGCCATCACCCGCGACCCAAGGCCTTCCTCCAAACCTGCAGGGAACCCCCGAGAGGCTTACTTACGACACCTGAACGTCCTCCTGAGCGGATCGCTTGACGACGCGGTCCGTGAATTCTTTAGGGCCGAACTTACCCGCGTAGTTTCCACCACCTCTTAATTTTCCACCAGCGACATGGCTACCTACCGACACACAAATTTTCCTTGCCGTACAGCCTATGTACCTAACGACACTGCCCGTTAACTCTCACAACTCTCATTTTATTTAACTTTGCATTTACTATGTTTCTCGTAGAACTGGCCCAGAGATGCGTAGGCGATGTTACTGCCGACGTTTCTTCACCGTGGAATAGGTTTTTTCGCTGGAACCTGCACACCAATGTAAAGCTTGGCCGGGGGTCTATGTTGTAATAAATATCGGGTGCGCATAAAAGATATCAGGGTTGACTAATATATTACATTGCGAGTGCCAATTAGTAAATCTTTATCAATTCATGTTTCCAAAAAGAATTAATATGATTTCGATAGACAGGCCAGTACTGGTTAGCACAATCAACGAATACTAAATACCGGCGTAATAGAACGTGCAGCTCGAGAGAGACGCTCATAGGGGATGTCGGTAAGTAAGGGCTGATCAAGCAAAGCCATAAGGGGGTTGACCCAAGGGGAAGGGTGATTTGCTTGCTCTCTTGAGCAACTGACTTCTAGGTCTGGCAGTCAACGTAGGATATCTATTAAATGGGAGCACATTACTGATAGGTTGCACAACGTAAGGCCAGACTTTTTTTTGAAATGGCTAGACAACTATAGATGATTGCTAAGCGCGAAGTAGTCGGAATTACCTCGTACATTTGCAATTGCTGTACCATGAATTTCGAGGCCGCCTGTTACGATCGAAGTGACGATCATGCAGGGGACGCTAGGAGGCAGCGCGTTATATTTGGTGCCAGTCATTTTGCTGAAGGGCTCTGCCGCTCCAATGGTCGGGCATGTTTTACTGATACCGGCCCGGTACCGACATAGGTATGCTGAAGCCGATCGATAATCGAAGTATTGCAACGCCCAATCCAACCGTTAACAGTACCGATTATCTACTAGACTTGTGCGTACATGCTAGGTAGTTTGACTTGATTGGACCATCGCTCCGAGTCATGGATTGATTGTAACGTAATCCATACTAATCGATTAATGGCGTCTGGACTAATGTTATTACTTAATGAATTTATCATTGATTATTTTCCAGCCTAATCCTCACTGCTCACATTTTCCATATCCTTGCACTGAGCAGGAGGCAGGCATTCCTCCGGGATGGGTGCCCCTTTCTCCGTACGAAACGCATTCATTAGCCGCATCTGCTGGTTCTGATGCGTCCCCCTCCCGCGCAACCGTTCCTCGGCGTACATTCTGTTGAGAGCGGTACGCATATCTACGGGACCCGACCTGCGCTGCTGCCGCTGTTCTAATTCCACGTCTTTCAAATATTGACTCAGGGCTTCGGGCGTCTCGAGTCCGTGGATATCCTCGCCAAGCACCACCATACGCCGACCAATGGGTATGGCCATGGGTGGCAACGGGACGGTCTTGCCACGGATCCGGGCGGCACGAAGAGCGCGCCCAATCCCGTTGGAGACCCGGGATAAGATTGACCGTGCCGACGCATGGTTGCGGTTGGCCGCCTCGGTAACGTCGGCCGACGTACCGCCAATCATGGTTTGAATAGCTTCGTTCTGGACGAGGTACCGGACATCTGGGTGTACATGATCGCCTTCGAAGCGGGATGGGGCGTCATAGAAGATGTCGCCATCATGGTCCACGTACCCGCTTTCCTCTTCGGGCCCCGGGCTGGGGTCCTTGGGGCTATCAGGGATATTAATGGCAATGGACTCAGTCGATGGGGCCCAGGGCTGTTGCTTTTCTTGTGGTGGTTGCTGCTGTTGCCGCTGCTTCTGCTCCTGCTGCTTAGCACCCTTATGTTGTACCCACGAGCGAATGTTGCTTATGTCTTGGAATGCGGCCGGCGCGCTGCCGATCGCTGCCGCTCCCGGTTGGTCGACAGCCGGTGGTACTGGGAGCACGGGACGTGAACGATACGGCCGTGGCCGCAACGGAATGCAGTACAGCGCATTTCCACGAGGACCATTCGCTGCTGGCAGACCCTCGATCTCGTCAGTGTGCATGGGAGGAATGCGAAGGGGCGTCACCATTCGTCGTGGCCCCTTACACCTCCGCTGGGTTGATTTACCCGACGGGTGAAGCAATACGGTCGCCCAGTTGGATTGTCCGGTGGTGGGGAGAAAGTCGCCTGGTAGGTCGGTGAGCGGGAGTAAAGGTATCCGGAGAATGGGACTCGTTGCGTAGCGCCCTCTACTATGGCCCAGGGAAAGCCTCACCACTAACTGTCCGATCACCATCAACGACCAGACCAGGGTTGGACGACGCATAACGTTCTCGGTATATTACAGGTATTAGTTGGCTAGAGGTCGAAGTGCGAAACTACTGCGTAGCTCAATGGGAAGTGTGTTGTAAATGTGCGTTACGAGGCTCGGGTGGGCGTCATAAGGTGTGGAGGGGGCAGTTAAAACGATGTAAAGTACAATAATTAAACGGCGTAAAGATGATATAGGGAGTCGGTCGGGTTAGTGAAGTGAGGTGTAGGCGTGTGGAGTAGAAAGAGGTTTCATTAGGCAATACAGGTCCCTCAGAGATGGGTGTACCAGCGAGCGGAGCGGCTTCGGGGGTTTATAACAATCTCAGCGAGGAGCTAAGAAAGTACCGGGCGTAACGGAGGAAACAAGTATCCGAAGAATAAGACGACCCTAAGGAAGTATTATTGCCGCGAAATGTCCACAGCTTCGACCTTGAAGAGCTACGGTGTCAATGTCGCAGGAGTCCAACTTTATACTATATACCATGCGAATGGAGGGGGGGGGGAGGGTGTTCACTTTCAGAGCCCAGATCAAGCGGTTAGCCTAGTCTGAGCTTCCCCGAATGCTGGAGTATATTTTTATGAGCCTCTCCATATTACCACACTGGTGGCTATTTAGATCACCAATCACGAGATGCTCTCGTTGCCTTACATCTCACCCTCCCCAACCCCTTCGCCTACCGTCTACGAATAGCGATCCACGTTGTGGTGACATTGGGCGTTCCAGTGCGACGCCAGTCTCCGCAAGACGGACGGCAAGGCCTTTTCATCGTCATGCTATATATGTCACCCGTCTGGCCTAACCGGTACAGCGGAGCTTCGATGGTTAGCCAGCTCATTCGTTGGACAACCTCCAAACCGGGTGGTTACACACTGCGCCTCTGGCCTATGGCCCCACTCCTATCCCTTTCCCTTGCTCCTTCTCTTCGTTACCATCGCTGTAGTGATCTCATCAGTGTAGGACTGGGTAGGAGAGGCGAGTTGGGAAAATAATAATAATAATGGCGTGACCTGGGAGGCGTTTAGGAAGTGACCCTTGCGAAACAATATTTTAAATTATGAAACTTGACATACCTGTAAAGTTTGGGCGTCCAATAGGGGCGTTGTCAAGCAGGAGCGCTGTGATATTTGGCAGATCTTAATGTATTTATTTTTTGAGCAGTAGCTATAGCTAAGTCGTGAGATACCCTTAAAATGACTTGGTCACCATGGGAATTTACATTCCTAATGGGCCGTGACACGGGTAGCCGAGAAGTACTGCTGCGGATGCTGCCACCTCCCGTGTTATCGTACGAATATGTCTATAACTGTTATTATCATAGGCCTTTTAACCGTCACTTTGTCCAAATTCCGATAAACCTCAACTGCATTTATACGCCGCAATTCAGCAAGAAAAATGCACTGCTCGAATGTTCAAACGGACCGATTTTAATCCGTAATCTACCATATTCAAGGCATGAAATCGCTGCCACCGCCCCGGTAATTCGAACCTCGGCTCAGCCATGTGTGCCCCCAAGAGGAGTTTATCGAGTTCACCGAGCTGGAGGACCTGGAGGATTTGGTGGAGGGCCGACTTTTGATCACGGGGTTCTGGTTACGTTGAACTATGCTCACCGGAGGCTTGACTGGCGACTCTGGGTGCGATACCGGTGGGGTTGCTGGAAGTTGAGGAGAGTCAGTGACGTGCGTCAGTTTACCCATGGTGGTAACGGCCGACTCGACGGTGATGGTGTTGTCCTGAGGTTGCTCCAGAGGCTTCTGCTCAACCTCCGGCCACAGGTCGGTCATACCGTCAAAGTAGTCAGGGGTCGGCTGACCAATGTGCAACTTGGCGTGGGTATGGGTCCGCACCGGAATGTGCGTGACTACGCGGTGGTTGGCTTGCGGGTTACCTTGGAGCTCCAAGAAGGTCGGCGGGGATTTCGAGGAAGGCTGTTCCTCGCGGTCAGGGTACAGCTTGGCGTGGGTATGGGCCATCACCGAGGGGTGCGTGGTGGCATGGGTTGCTTCATTTGACGGGCTATTGTCCTCTAGGTCACTCTGGAGGACCATGAAAGTTGGCAGGGTTTTCACGGAAGACCGCTGCTTAGACTCGGGTTGCAAATTGGCGTGGGTATGGACCTTATCCGGGGTTTGCGCAACGGCACGGGTAGAATCAATTACCTGGTTACCGTCTTCCGAGTCACTTTGAAGAGCTAGGAAGGTCGGTGGGGATTTCGAGGAAGGCTGTTCCTCATGGCCAGGGTACAGCTTGGCGTGGGTATGGGCCATCACCGAGGGGTGCGTGGTGGCATGGGTTGCTTCATTTGACGGGCTATTGTCCTCTAGGTCACTCTGGAGGACCATGAAAGTCGGCAGGGTTTCCACGGAAGACCGCTGCTTAGACTCGGGTTGCACCATGATGTGAGTATGGGCCCGCGCCCAGGCGTACTTGGTTGAAAGGGTAATGTCAGCTTCCTGGTTTTCGCCTTTCGGGTCACCCTGAATCACCAAGAAGTTCGGCGAGGTATCCATGGCGGGTGGCTCCCCTGTGGGACGATGCACATGATCCGGTTGGAGAGCCAGAATGGAATCCGGCGGGGATAACGTAGCAGGGTCGACGTGCGTTTTTGCGATTAACGACGCGGCGCCGAGGGTTCCTATCGGTCCTTCCGGACGTATCTCGTCCTCCGAGGTAGAAGCGGCAACAGTATCGTCGTCCTCGCTATCAGCCTGGTCATTTAGCAAAAGGAAGTCAAACTCAGGGTGCGCGGTCGGTGCGTCGGCCTTAGAACCAAGGACCATCTGCTGGCTGGACTTAGCAACGTTGGTGTCCTTGTCAGCTTCGACGATAGTATCCAGCTTACTCGAGACAGTCTCGGCCGTTTCAGATTGACGGGATTCGGTCGCCGGCGTTTGCTCATAATTCTGACCGCACCCCGTAATTCCGGAGTAGCAGAATGGGATGTAGTACATACTAGCTTTAGCTTGCGTGCCTGGGTCGTTGACGAGTACACCTAGAACCTCTTTGACCGTGCTGGAGCTATACAGAGGGACACGGAGCACGGGTTGAGCGACGATATACTCGAACGATGACCAGGCCAATGTGACCAACGTCCAAGAAAATAGAACGCGCATGTTGGTATGTAAGGAAAATGGGGAGAATCTTAGAGAAACCTCTATGGCAGGGGATTGGATAATGGCACTGGCGTTTAGTAGGGTGATTAATGTCTAATTGTAGAGCCCCGGCCGTTAAATGTCGTCAAAAATGATTTCGTGGAATAGGAACCATTAAACCGACGCTCTGGCAACGCAGAGCTATGATTATAAATAAAGCGCCTCCATTGCAATACCCGTCTCCCCGTAGCTACCCGTACTTGAGTGGAGTTGCGTCAAAAAAAAACTCATCTCCCTTAAATAAAAAAAGGCGATAGCGTATCGGTTACTCCTATGAGACTGGTCGAAAGTAGGACTTGGTAACGCCCTCATCCCTCTCCGTATGCGGACAGGTGTGTCATCCCCGCACACTTAAAATAAAGGCAAAGAATAGGAGCACCCGGTTACACGGGTCCTACCGGATCTACGGGGTGCCAAGGACGGTTGGGGTGGGATGAGGGTAAGGGTTGGGTTACAAGTCTAAGGCGAGGAGGCATTATTCTTCTATGTGTGTAACTGGCACGTAGGCCAATGAGGACCTTATGTTGATAGTTCCACGGCGGCCGGCACCGCTAGCCTCGCCCCTCTATCGTGATAAATACCCGTCCGTTAAACACGCTGCTGTCAATAGTCTCATCCAAGCTGCCATACCGGTGAGCGGTACACGGCTTCCTTGTCGAGCTACGTTAGAAAGCTCACGAACCATCCATCCGTTTCAGTCACTATGGACGGAACCCTAAATACACTCGGATGATCGAAGACGGTTTCAAGGAGTGCTATCCGCACCCTGTTGTGGATATGTTGTCAGAAAGCTGCGCCCTGTATTTATTAGGAGAAATGATCCGCCGAGAAATGAATAAATATATAGCGTGGTAATCAATGTAACCACCAATTGGGCGAACTCAAACCAGCGATTTTAAACCCGTTTGCGGTAGCCTGCCTTATCCTCACTGGCCACCATATTGTGGATGCTGTCATACTCGCTCTCCTCTCGGGTCAGGACCCTACGACTGATCGTAGGTGCCTCATCGACATCCACCCCCTGTTTTTCGCTCCCATTAGATTCGACCTCAACCATCCTGCCAGCCGACTTCAAGACCTCAGGGCTGTACTGCATGGGGATAAACCCCGTCCACGAGCCCGTTGTCTTTGGCACTCGGAGGTTCCGGCCGGCGACGTCGGACATGTAGGCGACGGGGATACGAAGAATAACTCGGCCGTCCTGGCTATGCACCAGACGGGGTGGGCTCGGAAGGAGGCCCGCCGCGGTTAAGGCGGGTAGCTGGCCATTGCTTTCCGCCGCCAGCTTAGCGTCGACGTAATGGTTGGCCTCGGAGCCCATGTGGACCTGCGCGTTGTTCTGAGCTTTCGCCCACAAGGGCGAACTAAACTCCATAGGGGATTCGGGACGGTCCACGAGCATTGTGGGCTGGAAATAATGCAGGTTCGACATCCGATTGTAGTTGGGATCGACAAATTTCCCTGTGAGTTGGGAGTAGACTTGGTTATAATCATTGCGTTCCCCCGCCGACAAGTCGCTGGAGTCGATGGCCTCAGACTTGCCGGTGTCGCTGACCTCAGACTTGCCGGTGTCGCTGACCTCAGACTTGCCGATGTCGCTGACCTCAATCTTATCGGAGCTGCTGTAACTGATCGGCAGGTAAGAAGGGTTTTGGCGAGTTTCTTCGTTCCCAGAGTTGAGATTAGCCGGCTGATTGTCATATGGGGTCGTCGCGTGGTAGCCTGCCGGATATGGCGGATAGGCATATGGGGCTGTCCCGTAGTAGCCCTCAGGAGGTGGCGGATAGTAATATGGGGCTGTCGCGTGGTAGCCCTCCGTAGGTGGCTGATTCACACCGGAGTATGCTGACGCAATAGGAGCGGGCATGGTGAGCGAAGACTTCTCCTGCTGGGAGTCGTGGTTTGGATTATACCCTGCCGTCAGTAAAGGCGCAGTTGGCTCGGGCCCCCGATAATTCTTGGCACCTTGGTCCGTGGTGAGCTGGTCCGTAATTTGTACAGCGGGTCTGTACGTAGACATGTCTCTATGGGTAGCTGGATATATCGGGTCCGTATTCTCTTCCCAGACTAAGGGAAGGAATGACGGCAACCAATAAACCGGTTGGGCATCAGGCTCCTGGTGCTGGGGGCCCCCTCCAGTCTGTCCCGAGCCGTACGGACCGGTAGGACTGGCCAATACAGCGGTGCTGAGAATCCCCAGGACGAGAACGACGGCTGGTTTGTACATCGTCTTCTTTTAGATGGTAAGTGCAGATAAGGGAATAGTGACTACTGGCCCAGAGTCTGTGAAGGTGTGGTGCCCAGGACAGCTTCAGGGGAAACAAAGGGTGATACTGTGTCAAAAAAATCTACGGGGATAAGCTTTTAAATGGAAAGGGGGGGGGGTTTTATACTACGTTGAAACTGATAATGTGGGCATTCAGGACCAAGGGGCGCGCGGTAGGGTCCTAGGGATATATACCTTCCTCTCAGGTTCGACCGGCCTTGCCTTGATCGGGCTGCGAGGAGTGGGGGGGGCAGAGCCACGTATAAACAGCACGCAGGGGAGATGAGCAGATCATTAGACCTAGAGCACGGAGGTGTAGGTCTGTACGACCTACGAAGCCCCATATAGGACTAAAGTGTGTCCCGTTTTACTCGATCCTCTCTGCCTCCATCTTCACAGGCGCACCGGCAGCACCAGCTCTATTCGCGCTTATTGGTGGAAATGGCCATCAGCTCTGAGGGGAAGTGGTACAACTGGCGCCTTCCTCCACAACCCCACCCGGTCTATACGGTTGAGCCGGCGGAAGCAGGACAGCAGGCGTGTAGAGCGGAATGGAAGGCCACGAGAGCTTTTTGGGAGGGGGCGAGTTGGAAGGAGTCTATCTGTAGCACTAGTATACAACCAAAACTTCGGTTGCTTGTCCGTCCTCATGCTCGCAGTGGGTCGTGGTTTTCTCAGCCGATTCTACGCACCGTCCTATAAACTCAGGTAGTACAGTAAGGTCGGCGGATGGGGGTGCTTCTCTCCACGTCATTTGCTGGGGCCAAAGGGGCTATGGCGTTCCTGGCCACTCAAGTGTTAAAAGCCCTAGTCTAGCCGAGATTTCGACCCTCAGGTGAACCCCACTCGCTGCTTCGCCATACCCTGGTGCTAGCGCGACAAGAGCGGGCACTGCTCTGCCGTCCTCCGCTAATTAGCCATTGGCAGCAAGCCCGTCGGATAATTTCGAAGGACTACGGTCTTTCAAAAAGCAGGAGCCAGGTGAGAGCAAGGAAGTAGACAGCTACTCACCTGCCTTGTTAGTGCCCCGGGCCTACAGGGTAGGAATACATGGATGCCGGTCTCAAGCCGCGTTACTTCTGGAAGGCAGCATCCACATAGCCACAACACCAACTCGGGCCAATAAAATGAGGTGGGTTGAGATACTGGGCGTGCCAAACAAACGCAGTCCCTCGGCGATACAACAAGGTGGTCGCGATCATCACCCAACGTTTCGGTCAGGCCACCTATAGACCGCATGCGGGCCGTTCAGTAGGGCTTACCGGAACAATTGCCGCCAAATAGCTTATCTCTAACCTGCTGCGCTCCACACAGAGGGCTGATGAGAGCCCATTCAGCAAATTGACCCTAGTTCGACTACCACTTGCACACGTGCTGAACTATGGTTGCGATACTCCTTCTTGAGCACACTGGTGAAGCGGGTTGCAGCGCTACTATGCACAGTTTGGAAATGGTGGAGGACTTTGGTAACCATTTTAATTCGAGCGTCCGTCCCGTCCTGCCTGCAACCATGCCGGACCCTCTATTCACGGTGGGGTCCCCCTCATTCCTGGTGGTGGGCAGCGTGGCATTGTTTTTTCTTTCGACGGCTCTTTTGATTTGTGATCACCATATGTTCAACCCCCCTATCTGCCGCGCCCTGCACATTGTGCGACCTGTGGCCGGGGTAGCCGCGGCGGAGTTGGCGACGATGCTTGTGGGGCACGGAAAATGGGACTCGTCTATGTGCCGGGGATTGGGCGGCCGGCTTTATCCCACCCACCGCCGACGCCGCCCTCTATCCATCGGGCCGCACAGGACACGGTGTCCTAATGGCCTACTCCCCATCAGGTTGTAACCGACGACACTCCCCCCGCACCTCAAAGAAAAATACACTCCAGACGCTGCTGGATCGCCGCGCTGGGGAATTTTCTCTTCGGCCGCCGCTTGGCCGACCCGGTCCTCCAGTGGCCTGTCCATGTATCCGGCCTGCCACAGGCCAAGGCGCCAGGCCGCTCTGTCTGGTCGAAAGGCGGCAAGATCGGCCGGGTCCCTTCACCGCGGATCTTGTCCTGTCCACCATACCGTGCTGTGAGCCGGCCAACCTCCACGCAGAAGGCGAACATCACTTACCAATAGTGAGTCTGACCTCTAGGCCCAGGGTCGGTCTGCCTCCGACCTCGGCCGGTCGTTCTACCTGCCTCCTGCCCTCACAACGCATGCCTAAAGGGGAAGAGGAGCGCCGTGAATGTATTTGGTGTCGCTCGCATGCCCTCCGGGCCATTAAACCGGGTGGGCTGACGGCTTGTCGCGGCCACTCCTGCGCGGCACCTCCTTAATACCCTACCCCGGAGGCCCATTGCAGTGTTTTTCGGCCCTTGCTGTCCCGTCGGCCACCTCACGCCCTCCCTATTCTTTCATCGCCACCCCACCTTTGCCGGCCCTGCTTTCCCCTTTCGCATTCGGTGCCATCACCATTACGGTGTGGTGACCCGCACTCGCCATCATCCCTCCCGACTCGCAAGCCGCCTTTGACCTCTGCGGCGGCTGTGCGGTTGCGTGACAGCCACCGTTCTTGTAACCCTTACAGTCTTCACCCTTCTCCCCCTCCCACCGCCAGCCAGCCGTCACCGCTCCAACAATGAAAATAGCTCCCTTCTGCACCACCGAACAATACGGTCACCCAAATAACACCCTTCGCGTCGCCTGTCCGACTTTCTCCTGATAGCCTCGACCATTCTTTTATTGCATCTCTTCATCACCCAGCCCATCCTCGTGGTCCATATATCCCGTATCGCCCACTACATTCCTTCGCCCGCTGCGCTGCCCAGGGACCCCGCCCGGCTCTATCCTTATCCACGACAGCTCTGGGGCCTAGTTGGCTTTACCAGTAACCCTGCACCTGCCACCCTTTCTTCGGCCTCCGTCTGATCCTTTCCCTCCCCGCGGCGTAGCCAACAGCCCAAGGGCCACCCCTCCATCCCCCCGCGTACTAGACTCTCCATTCGCATTGGTGAAGCCCCCCGCCCACCGGTGTCCACAGCGGCCGTCCGTCCTTCCGCACTGGCCCACCTTGTTATTTTTTTTCCAACCCCGCTCGGCATCCAAAATTCGCACTCGCTACCGGCCCTGGCCACCTACCTTCGCCATCCGACTCGGTCCGGCCCATGCCTTTTTTACCAGCCCGCCCTCCTACATCCCCTGTATAGGCCCGCTGTTTACCATGACGCTCTCTCTCGCCGTGACCAAGGCGGCCCCACACTCCGAGACCCTGACCTACCGCATCACCATCCATTCCGGCGTAAGTGCGCGCCCGTACTCAACTCCGACCTACCAGCCTCGGGCGCAACGTGGCTCGTCCCAGAAGCTAACCCTATCCCCTCCAACGCCTGCCCCACGGACCTCTCTACCTGCCAGAATGCTTCCAAACGCCACGAGGGCCTCGCCTCCGCCACCGTATTCGGCCGGACGCTGGTCTCGCCAGTATTCCGGACCCACCAACAGGTACGATGGCTCCACACCCAGCTCCAGGCATATTTTCAGTCCCCCGACCGACCGGGCGTCGTGCTGCCCGCCTGCCCTGAAGACCCCGATGACGAACGGACACAGGAGGCCGGTTACCAAGAACGCAAGCGGCTCCAGCTGACCCGTTTTCTGCAGCGCCTGTGCGCTCGGGACGTGGTGGCCCGCTCCGAACCTTTACTGCTCTTTTTGTCTGAGAATATGGTAAGTCATAGGGTGTCTGTACGTATTATCCTAGTGGGTCTAATTAAGGTGTGGGGAACGGCCTGCCCGAGGCCGCCGCCACCCGCTCTGGTCAGCCACCACCTGATTTACTTACGACTTTGGGCTCCTGCCCCTGGAGCAATGCCTGACCTTCATTCTATCCTCCCCTCCGGCCCACCTGATCACCGCCCCCCGCCTAGATTCCCCAACTGGCCGTCAGCCATCGACCGGGTCGCTTGCTACGGCTCAAAGCCCATCGGCCTGCAGCTGACGTCGAGTTCCGGATATGTCTACCTGACGAGCCGCTCGAGGTGGTAAGTGATCGAGTCCCTTGTCCGAAATCCCTATACTTCTTACGGATGCGTCGTAAGCCAGTGAAGATTCCCTGTCTAACGTCGACTGCGCGCTTCCAATTTCAACCTTCCCTAAATTTGCAGGTGGACCATAGCCGGTTCGCCCAACAGAAAACGTACATCAGCGACCTGCAGCGATTGTACCGCGCGGTCCACCTGGGCCTGGCCGTCGTGGCCCAGGGTGAGCGGGACCTGTGCCAATCGTTCACTACCGCGGGTGACTTGGCCCTTCAGAGCCTACACTCACGGTACCGCCTCGGTATGCATAAACACGGGGAATTTCTGACCCGGCACAAACAGTTCGACCGGCAGGTCGGGACCCTAGCCATCTGCTTTGATGACCTACGGGATCTAGCGGTAGCGCACGGCCACACTCAGGTTTGTACCTTGACCGATGTGTTCTACGAGTACGCCGCCATGTGCAATTCGGTCAAAACGATCATGAACGATCGGACCAGGCGCCTCGCGGACTACGTGGACGCTTTGCGGACCTGCGACCGTGCCCTGGGTGAGTGGGAGAAGATCCAGAGCCTCCATAGCCGTGCTCACGAGTCAGTCCAGACCGCGGCCAAGCAGGCTTCCCAGCGCTTGGCACAGTGCAAGCAGGCCTACAAGGCCGGCCAGGCCCAGTCGGACGCCGAAGTAGACCGTTTCGCGCAAGCTACCCGGACTGACCTGCAGCAGCGGCTCCAAAGGTTCGCGCGGCAGCAGGTTGGCTACGAGCGCCGCCGCCTCGAAGGGTACCAGTCCGCCCTCCACGCCGTTCGTGCCGAACAACTCCACGTGGCTCCTCAGGGGAACTACAGTCGGACAGTCTCGTTGGCGTCGACCTACTCGGCCGGGACCAACGGCTACTCCGACGCTACCCTGTCCCCGCGCTACAGCGCCCGCAACTCCGGATCTACCCTCATTGAGGACCTGTCGCTCTCCGGCGGTTACGCGGCCAGCAAACGCCCGCCGGCGCCGTCCGATACCGTTAGTCCATTACCACCATCTCCAGCCAGCCCACCAGCTCGGTACGGCCAGCGTATACCCATCGGGTCGGACCCGCTATCGGCCGGGGTGTAGGGATTTACGACTGCCGTCCATCCCCTTCCCTGCGTTTACCTCTCTCAAGGACCTCAACTCTGTCAAGACGTGGTTTTTTTGATGTCGCCTTTTGTACGATTAATCAAAGGCCGTAAGGAGTCCAGGTTTGTTAAACACTCTTTGGCCCACCATCCTTTTACCTCATTCATTCCCTGGCCCCACGGCCAGATCGAATTGCATTGGTTGCAGCCTACGCTTTGCACCTGACTTCTTTCGCCTCTCAATTATATTACCCCCCCACACACACACACACATAAAATTCACTCCATAATAATCGTTGGGTAGGCCCAAGTCACCCACGGTCACCGTAGCTAGCCGATAACTACATACACCTGTGGTGACGACCAATGCGAAGGGATTATTGACCAAGTTGCCTGGCTAACCCGCCAGCTAGACATGGCCGGGTTTAAAGGACTGACGTCAGAGGGTAGGTTCTGGCAAACGGGGTTATACATGGCCCAGAGAATGGGCCCCACTGTCAAGCGTAGTGATTTATCGGCCTGATCATGACAGTTGCCCGGCCCCCAGCTATGCAATGTATACGGCATATGAATCACACACCCTCCTCGCCGAGGGCATGGGTTCAGGAAGGGTCTTGGCGGGGAGGGGCGAGGGGGCCTGGAGGCCAGGTTGTGCACTAGGCTCACATTGGCCATCCACTGGCGCAAAACAAGCACAGCTTGGCAAGGCATCCCCACCCAATCCTCTCTATTGTCCCTCTCCGCCTGCCCTGTACGGCTAGCTTTCGACAATACACTCCCTAACGCCGTTTCGCTTGGCCTGCCGCCCACGGGCTTCACCCTCCGAACGGCTCATACTCATCTCGTCTTCATTACCTCGGTCCCTTTTGTCCTGGGGCATACATTTCTCTGCGCAGCCCTCTTTTTCTCCTAAACTGAAACCTTACTACCCAACTCTATAGCCTTCCCTACTACACCGCCTACCCATCTCCTTACCCTCACTGCCCAACCCACCTGCATTCCATCTTATCTGCTTCGGGACGACATGGCGGGCATCAAGGTCAATTTTTCCACCTTCTCACGCGACCTCGTATCGACGCACCAGCGCATTCTGTCGGGCGACGAAGACATAAGCTGGGCGCTGTACGGCTACGACAAGGGCACCAATGACCTCAAGGTGCTGGAGGAAGGGGCGGGGGATTTGGACGACCTGAGCGACGAGTTTGACGACGGCAAGATTCAGTATGCGTTCGTGCGGGTGCAGGACTCAAATACCGGGTTGCCTAAGTTTGCCTTCATCTCGTGGTGCGGCTCTGGTGTTCCCGTCGCCAAAAAGGGGCTGTTTGGGTCCCACTTGAACGACGTGTCCAACTACTTCAAGGTAAGTGTAGGGTGGGGAAGGGGGAAGACTGCGTAAACGGGTTACGCTACTTTCCGAGGTGAAGAGGGCGGATAGTAGCCCGGGGCTGGGGCTGTCTTACGTAGCAAGGGCCCGTTTCTTAGCATTAACCATTGATTCATCTCGTTCCACCCTTCACGACCCCCCATACGACCAGGGCTACCACGTACAAATCGACGCCCGTGACGAGGTACGTGAACTCGCTGATGCGGCTGGTCTGCACATGACCCGATAGACCCTACGCTTCCTACTTTCACAACACAGGCCAGTAGCGATCCCTAACCTTTGCTCCACACATTGCACCTCCGTTTAACTACCTCTTCTTGTCGTAACCGCCAGGACGACGTCAGCCCCGACCGTATACGCAAGAAAATCAGCGAGAGCTCCGGTGCGCGCTACTCAGTGCATAATGAAACCAAACGGTCCCAAGAGGCCGTCAAACCAGTAGTAAGTTCCTGGTTCAGCCAGGCCCAAGCCCCGCGGCCGATCACGGTACACTCCGCCGGAAAATGAAGACGCTAATATTTTTCTCGCCACTCCATGTCCGACCTCCACCTTGACCAGGGCTCCGTGTACAAAAAGACCGAGATTCCCGACCTGTCGAAGCGTCATCCCGTCCCTGCAGCGACGTCCTACTCTGCCAATGAGGCCCAGCAGGCCCGTCAACAGGAACTCGAGGCCCTCCGCAACCGGTCCGCAGCCCCGGCCACTCCGAAGGTGGACTGGGAGGCCGAGAGCCGAGCCCAGGCCGCCCGTGAGGCAGAAGAAAACGCCCGACAGCAGCGCCAGGCTGAGGAGCGGGCCCAGCGGGAGCAGGAAGAACGCCAGCGCGAACAGCGTGCCCGCGAGGAGGACGAGGCCCGCGACCGCGAACGCCAGGAGGCCCAGCGGCGCGAGGAAGAGACTCGCCAGGCCCAGGAACGTGAGCGCCAGGCCGCCGAAGAGAGGAAGAGGGAAGCAGAGGCCGCTCATCAGGCCGAGACCCAACGCCGGGAGCGTGAAGCTCGCGAACGCGAAGAGCAAGAGAACCAGAGGCGCCGTGAACGCGAAGCTGAGGCGGAACGCCAGCGACAGCGCGAAGCAGAGCAGGAACGGGTGCGGCAGCAGGCCGCCGCTGCCGCTGAAGCCCAAGAACGCCAACGCGAGGAAGCCGAACGAACTGCCCAGGCCCAGGCAGAACGGGAGGCTCGGGAGCGCGAGGCAGCAGAGGCCCAGGCCCGGAATAAAAAGGAAGAGGAAGAGGCAGACCGCAACAAGAAGGCCCAGGCGGCCGAAGAGGAAGCACACCTGGCCGAATCCCTGGCCCGCAGCGCCACCGTCTCCGATCCGCCAGCATCGTCGGACCAGGGCACCACAGCCCGCGTGCTATACGACTATGAGGCTGAGGAGGACAATGAACTCACCATTACGGAGGGAGAATTGGTCATCCATATTGAGAAACTGGCCGACGACTGGTGGCATGGGTTTAGCGAGGACGGCCAACGGTCGGGCATGTTCCCGGCCAACTACGTCGAGGAAATTGAGGTTGCGGCGGCGCCCGCCCCCGTCGTCGCGACCGCTCCAGCAGCGTCGTCTGCGGCACCGCCTCCGCCCCCACCGGCTCCCCCTGTTCCCGCCGCCCTGGCCGCAGGACCACCCACGACTGCCACCGCATCGCCCCCTGCCGCGCCGCCAGCCCCACCCCTCCCCACCGCCACCTCGACAATCCAGCCGTCTGAGGAACCAGCCGAGGAATCCGCCCAGGCTGACGATGAAGGCCACACCGCCGTGGCGCAGTTTGATTTCGATCCGAGCGAGGACAACGAGCTCGGGTTCGTCGAGGGCGACCGTATCGTCGCGATTGAGTTTGTGTCGGACGAGTGGTGGCAGGGCGTCAGCGCCAAGACGGGCCATGTGGGACTGTTCCCGTCCAACTATGTCGAGCTGGAGGAGGGTGGTGGCGGTGGCCACTAAACGGTGCCCTACCTACGGGATTTGAAGGTGTGGCTACCCCCCTCCCTTCCTCTCACCTTTCTCCCGATTCTTCCAGCGGCTAAGTTCCTCTTCCGATATTTATAGGTTTCCTATTTTTACTGGATGTCATCATATATTTTTTTAAGAAAATTGTATATCCCCGCTGTCCTCTATTGTAGCGTAGCCGCCTGCCCGATGCTACCATTTAGTTTGCTTCGAGTCAATTTAATTCCTGTCAAAACGCTTCTTATATTTTATTTTCAGTCCGAGCCATGGTTCTGTAACTTTTCCATAAACAATAGCTATACACATATATACCTATAATTATCTGCCTTGACCTCGGAGGAGGTCTGCACAAGAAAGAAAATCGGTTAATACGACGTCACATCAACAGGCCTTCGTTAGGGGGGAGGACCATGGGAGGTGGAGGTAAAGTAAGGAAGAGGGTGGACAGGGAGGGGAGAGACTAATCCGAGACAGAGCGAGTGACCAAAATCAATCCATCTGTAACCTCAGGGTTGAATGGAAAGCCAGCATAAAAGTCACGGGTGGATGTGAATGTCACAGCGTCGCTTTAGCCAGTCATGCGCACAGCGTCAGCGACCTTCTTCACATCCAGCTGTGGCGACTTGCAGAAAATACCTTTGCATAAATTCACAATTTTGTTCCAAGGTGATTTGTTACCCTTAGAGGATGGGCGGTTAATGCTAGAGGTACTCTCTAGTCGGTGGATTCCTTTATTGGGGCCCTCGCCCAAGTGGTAGCTTCCTTGTTCCGACAGAGGGCTTTTAGTGGCGGGGTTGGCGTGGACGATTGCGGGGCTGGCAGCCATGAAAGCGATCATGGCGACGACAAGTCCGGACGAGGTGGTGAGCTTCATGGTGGCGAGAGAGTACTGGGTAAAGTGAAGGTCGGAGTGGCGGAGAAAGCGGGGGAGGGGAAAGTGGCGTGATCGAAGGCGAAGTAGAGTGCGCTACGGGATAAATCAAGGTTAATGGAGTAGTTGGATGATAATATAATTGGCGGTTATTCCTCCTCCTATTTATAAGGAACGATGGCCATATGGGCGAGATCTAGGGTGAAGAGGGAGAGAGGGCGCGCTCGTTACCTTCGCAACAAAGGGTAGCTAAACTAAGAAATCGATAGAGTACGGCGAGCTTTGAGTTTAGGCCGCACCGGCCTCAACTGGCTGACCAACTAAGAGGTTTGAGGAGAGCGCACTGGCTGGCTATTGGCAGCGGTAGGAGGGAAGGAGGAGAGGGGATACAGGTTGAGCAATCCCCCATCATACCACACTCATCGCAGCACAGGCTTTTGGCACCATTCGTTGGCCATGTGTATAATAAAGCCCTCTATAATTTGATTATTCATTTAAATTTAGCGGAAGAGTATGTGAGTGAGGGTGGGAAAGGGGAAGGTTTACGTCGCGTAAAACGCTGCCACTCTTGTAGTGGAGGCCGGTGGCCATTGTACGTCCAACTCAAGAAAAAAGTGGAACTCCGGTGGAGAAAAAATGGTTACAGTTGGCCTTTAGGAGGGGTGGGGGAGAGTCCCTGGGAGGGGGAGAGGCCGTTAGATGTGGAATAGGGACTGCCTGTCTTGGCAGCGTGTCCAGATCCGGGGGAGGGCCTTCGTTAGGATATTGCGATGGCGGCGGGAGGAGATGTGGCCTGGGTAAGAGAGAGGAGAAGGACGTCGGTTTATTTAATGCCTTACATGCGACACGCGTTAGATGAGTGCGGGAGATTAATGGAAGCCAGTGTGATGAGCACGAATATCAAGAAGGAGTAGCGGTAGTGAGGTAGGGACTGGCAGTCACAGATGGCAGGGTCAACTTCAAAAATCGAGAAGATGGGCAGACGTTGCGCGGCGGGAAGGACAAAGTCGTTAATATATATATATATATAACTTCTTTGTGTAATCATTGTCTTCTCTCCCCAACGCAAATCTCCGGGCGTTACGTTGCTATCACGTCCCTTCTCTCCCTAATTTATAGGTACTGCCAAAAAACTTGGTTGGGCAATGTTTGAGGTCCTGGGCATGAACATTGTAGATGAAATCAAGGCGTTTTAAGCGAGAAACTGAATGGTATAAACTATTCAAAGATTGGACCATTCCTCGCGTCACAACTTACGATTTTACCTCTCTATCATGTCGACTTCTAAAGCTCCATCCCCTCACCCCGCCCAAGTTTACCAGGCGTAATGTGCGGGTGCCTATTTTTAATCATTAGTCCAAGGGCCATACGGCAGATTACATTTTATCTGAACTGAGTGACATAAGGCTTGGCCAACCCTTACCCCGGCACCGTTAACAAGTAACTGGTCCGCTTTAGCACAGGTCACTACTCCATTGAAGATATGAGCCACGCCTTAGTTGCTCGTCAGATGACATTGGCAAACCTCATGGGATCATAATTCTGGAACGGTTGGAGAACAACCCTCAACATACTGCTGACAAACTAGGCCATGCCTACCGCACTTCCACTAGTACTATGCACAATGGCCTGCACAGGGACCTGGGGTTGCACAGATGTTTCAATTTCTGGATCCCCCACAACCTCACTGGCGGCCAGTAACCCCAATAGGTACGTTTTGCCCACCGAGTTCCTGGAGGAGTTCAATGAGAGCTAGTGACTACCTGCTGGACTCCACCGTCACAGGTGATGGGACGTGGGTGTACCTTTATGACCCCCCCTCTGCTGGCTCTAGTCACTGAAGGTGGTATCCTAAAGGAGACCCTGTCCCAACTGGGACTTGCCAAGGCCATACCACACCCAAGGTGATACTGACCATTGATTATCATCAGGCGTGGCTTATTACACCTGAGTGACAAGCCCCCCAGATGTCAAGGTCTTTACCGAACTCTGTGTAGAGTACGGGCTGAAGCTCATGCTCCAGGCCTGGGCAAAGACACATGGAAGTCTGGACCGTCACTCTCCCCCCCCCGGAGCTTCACCATGATAATGCACCACCACATTGTGCAGCAGCTACCCAGGCTTACATTTTCACCTCTAAACTCAGGCCTTCCAACCCCTCCCTACAGTCCTGCTGACTTGCCCTCCCTGCACCTTCCGGCTGTTCAGGGATATCAAACAGCGACCTAGGGGTAAAAGGTTTACCACGGTGGAGGCGGCCTTAGACGCCTAGTAATCAGAGCTAGCCAGGCTCCAGCCAAATGACTGTAGAGCCTGCTACGGTAGCTGGATAGAAAGGGCTCGCCGAGTGGTACAGAGTATTGGCGATTATATTTAATTTACGTCATTTGGCCTAAAAATTGGCAAATGTCTTTGTTGCATTTATACTACGATAATCAAACCTACGGCTATATTATGCGTATCACGTTCATTCTTACCCACCGCCCTTGCCCTCGCTACCTTGGCCATCACCATCGTTTCCGCCACCTCTCAGCCTGGTCTCAACCGCGTGGCTTAAAACTGGCGGGCCAATGCCGATACCCCAATCAGTCGCTGGGTCATCGAAGCTGGCAAAGGACTCATGAGCATTGGGATCGATCGTCAGGATGGCCAACGTCTGGGCGATGAAAAGATTTATTAGCTGGCATTAAAGGCTACTAATCGCCTAGTGAATGGAGAGGAGAGGCATAAACGACTTCTGCGAAAACAAGAGCGTAGAGTGTAACAGGATACTGTCCGTGTGGCCATGATGGTGAAATAGAAACAATTGTCAGATTAAAGCCGCTGAAAATGATGATAATGCTAAATATGAGGGAAGGAGGAATGGGTGATGGTGAGCCAAGCGGGCCATTCGAAAATCAAAAGATACATGAATAGACTCATAATAACGTGTAACGAGTATCAGGCGAATGCAAAAAATGGGGCAGTGGGAAGGGAGGGGCGCGGAATAATAACAATAACAATAATACTATTAATGTGATGGAACTTCGAGAGTCGAGATTACACTCTGTCTCGAAACATCGTCAGATATGAGTTGGACACAATAGCAGACGTGTATCAGACATGATAGCCATGCATAGGACATCGTTGCGATATAAGCGGTTGGTGGAGGGAAGGGGCAAGCGGGGAGGGGGGGAGGGGTAACGAAGAAACACACACACGCACACCCACGAGGACAGGGGACAATGGACCCCCTTAACTCAATTGTACAAGGCGAGTATATCAAACTAAAAAATAAATAAAAAAAGAGCCCGTCATCAGTCGTCACACGAATGTTATTGGGCAGGTCGGATATCGAAGCCCACATCACGGAGGATATCCTGGCTGTCGGTCAGGTTGTCAATCACTTCATCCCCGGTCGCACTTTCGTCGTCGCTCGCCGAATCCTCCAGCTCCATCATCCTAAGAGCCTGGTCCAACCGCCGCGCCTCCTTTTCCAACCGACTATGCCACGACCGGATGATACGGTCCTGGTCGGCAAACCGGTCGAGTAATGATGACGTGGTGAAGTCCGGGGTCTCACCCTCATAAAAGTCCGTGTCAAGGGCCGTGTGGAGGTCAGGTTTGGATACGCTTAGCGTAAACAGCGGAGCGGCGGTGGACGACCGGCGGCTGTTGATGTAACCCGAGAGCGAGGTGGGGAGTGGAGAAGTCGTGGAATTACGCATCGAGGACTGGCGGCGATGGTGGGGGCTGTTGGGATTGCTGTTGGCACGGCTACCACCACCCGTGTAGCCAAACGTAGCCGCCAAGCTGTCGGTCGTTACTTGACGGCTGAGTTGGATGCCGCCCGGAAACCCACGCTGCTGCTGGAGGGCAAAAGTATCCTGGCCGGGGGACCGCGGGAGGTGGCGGGACTCGAGGAGGCAGCCATCCGAGAAACGGCGGGCGGGCGGGATCGACGAGGCACTTCGGCGGCTTGATTTGCCCGTGCCAGCGATGGTGGCCGGGGCGCCATTGGGTTCCGGGTCGGGGCTGGACCACGAGGCGAGGGCTTCGGCAGGAGTACCGAACGTGGCGGAGGGCGGGAGCGCCGGCGAGGTGACGGTGGAGAGGCTCTGCGGCGAGGAAGCGGGATTAGCGGCGGCTTCCGGGTGACCTAGGCTGATCGGGGCGAGCGAGATGGCTCCAACGGGGTACCGAGACATGCCGGTGGTTTGCTCGGTCTCAGTTACGGGGGCAAACGACACCGTCTTGAAACGGGGTGGGGCAGAGGGCCGGCGGCGGCGCACGGAACCGTAGGGTGTGGATGTACTGGGCATCCGGCGGATCCGGGGGGACCCACGCGGCGACCCGGGGACACCAACGGGGCTCAAGGAGATGTCAGACGAGATCGAGGCCCGCAGCTCGGACAACGGGATGGTCTGAGCCGGGAGATGCGAGTGGCTGTAGTGATAGGCCGCGGCGGGTCCGATATGGTGGCGGCTTTCGTGTTCTAGGTTCAGGAAAGGTGTCACGGTGGATGAACGCTTGCGACCGGTGGCAACCGACGGAAAGCTTCGTGAGGTAAGGGGTTCGCTAATGGCATCCGGCTTGGGTGGGTCGGTAGTGGGCTTAGCGACTACCGAGGTGGAACCCGATTCGACAGGGGAGACGGGCACCGCCGGTGCGGAGGCCGGGGTGAAGGCGAGACTCAGCGGATGGGAAGGGCGGCGCAGGAGCGGTGAGGTGATGTCCATAATGACCGGCTTCGTGCTACCGGTGGACCTCACGGCAACGACGGCTGAGGTGGGTCGGACTACGGATCCGTCCTCGTCTTCGTCCTCGCGGAGCGGCAGGGTGCCACGGGAGTTGGTAGAGAAGTTGGGGCCGTCCGATAATGACGACGAGGTCTGCGAATACCGTTCGAGAATAACGAGGTCGCGTGGGGAGGCTGTACGATCAATCAGGCTATCTACTTCCGACTCTTGGCGGCTCAGTATCGCCCGGGGCCCCACACCGGGTACGGCGGTCAGTCGGGCCGATGAGGACGACATTGACGCAGCGTCCGAGGCGGGGTAAGCTACGCTAGTGTCACTGGCGCGGCGATGCAGCAGCGGTCGCGCAAGGCCGGCTCCTGCCACTGCAGACGACATGGGCGACTCGGTGCTGAGACGGCGCGACCGTTCGGCAAGAAGGTCGTGGCGTTCCTGCCACAGTCGTTCACGGTCGGCGTAGAGTTGTTCGCGTTCCACAATGAGGGTCTCACGGTCCTGGTACAATTGTTCACGCACCTGGTCAAGCTCGCTCCGCACCAGTTCAAGGCGGGTAACGCGGTTACGCAGGCTGGCGTTCTCCTGAATCAACGTATCGATGCGCTCAACGAACTCGGCGAAGCTAAACATGAACCGTGGCAGCTGGTCCGGCAGCAAAATCTCATCCAGGTCCAGGACACGGTCGGTGGTCATGGTCGTGGGCTCGGGGCCACCGTGGCGAACTGGGTGGCGGACGGCCTGTGGGTTCCACGTGCTGGTCGTCGTAAGAGTCAGCGTGGTCGGTGTGCGGTTACTGATCACGGTGGTGGTCTGCACAGTGGTGTCAATCACCGGGGTTGGGTGGCCAATCACGGGCGTAGGTGGTTCCATCGAAGCCCGGTTGCTCCGGCCCAGCAGCTGCAGACTGGACCTCGGGGCCGGGACGACGGGGGGACTAGTATTGGTCACCGGCTCCAGGGTCGCGGTGGGCCCTTCAATATACCGCATGACGGCCGTGCGCTGGGACTCTTGTTCACGCTCGATCCACTCGGTCAGGGCGCGGGGCGGAACGAAGGTGGTCTCAGGTAAAAAGGCCGGCAGTTGGTAGAAAAGCGACTTGATGGGCCTAACCACCTTGAGGTGGCGGCTCTGGATGTGGTCTAAGTTGAGGGTGAGGTCGTGGACCTGCGCAGACAGTTCGGAGATGACCGTGTCACGCTCGTACACGGCGTTCTCTAGCTGACCCACTCGCTGGCCCATTTGGGAATCATAGACGACAAAGTCTGGGTGGCAGTGGAGCGGGGGAAAAGCCGCCGTTCCCGAGTGCGGGCCGCTGGCGCCGTAGGTCACCCGGCCCCCCGACCGCATCTGGCCCTCGCTGGTTGACCCACGAATGGCTCGACCGAGCGGGACGGCGTCCATTTCGGTGGAGGCCACGGTGTGCCGTTTACTACTGTTGCCGCTCCCCGGCTGCCCTATGGGATGATGATCCTGCATGCTGGGGCGGGCGCTGGGACCGGAGTGACTACCCATTGACAGTAGGGAGCGCTGGCGGAACAACCAGCCGCCCTGGCCACCGGACTTTTTACGGTCGATCTTGGCGGAGTTGCGGGCCGGAGAGCTCGGGGCCGCACCACCGTTTCCACTGCCGGTATTGGCCCCAGGTCGAAGCACCGTGGAAATCTGGCGCCGCAGCTGCTTAAACGCCGAGGCCTGGCGGGGTGCTGGGGCCGTCGCGGTCGTGGAGGCGCCCATCGTCGGAGTACCTGACGGGGGGTCGACCCCTAGCCCGGACGGCCGGGAGGGGTCGACGCTGACTCCGGACGGCCGGGACGGGGTACGACGGTTGAACCATTCAAATAGGTGTGTGTCCCTAGCCATCTCCTCATCCATGGAGGTCCGCAGCCGGGCTGACGGGACCGAGTAGCGCGTACCATTGGAGGATGGGCCGTTGGGCTGGGCGGCGTCGAGGTCGTGCAGGTCGACAAACTTGTGTAAAATCTTGAAATACTGCGACTTGGCCTTCAGTTGGGCGTGGGCCTCAACGACGTCATTGCGGCATTTGGTGAAGGAGTCGTACAGCCTTAGGGCGAACTGCCGCGACGTGGTGGTCAACTGGGCGGGATCCTCCAACGTCGGGTCCGTGTCGTTGGGGTGCCTGATGATTTGAGAAATACGCGCTTCCTGAGCAGGTCCGCCGCCGGCACTCCAGTTGGAGCCGGTGAAACTGAGAGGCCGGCCCGTTTCGTTCATACCCGAGTCGACAGTCAGGAAGGAGGCCCGGTCGCGGACGGTGAATAGCTGATCGAGGTGGTCACGGTAGGAAATCTCGTCCGAGGACACCGTGTAGGATTCCTGGGTGTAGAGGAAGATGAGGTCGAGGCCGCGCTGGAGAGTCTGTACGTGGCGCAGGAGGCCGTTGCGTTCCGCACGAAGGCGCTGGGCTCCGGCCTGGGTGGTCGACAGCTCCTCCTGGGTCTGAAACAGTTCAACGGCTAGTTGCTGGACCCGGTGTTGCAACTGGCGGACCCGCGGGGACCCACTGTCGTTTAGATCGTCACCAGGCGGACCCTCTTCCGTGGCGGCGTGGGATTGCACCTTTGGTTCACGGGGAGAGTTAGCCACGGGCGTGTGCTCGGCGGACTCCACAAGGGTTTGGCTGGTCCAGCCGTACACACTCTGAGCCATGTCCTGGTGCCAGGCCACCTGCTGACGCAGCACGGCCAGGTAGTGCCGTTGGACTTCATTCTCGACTTGGAGTAACTGCTGGCCCTTGTCGTCGGCTTCCTTGTTGAGGGAGAGCAGGCGGTTCTCGCACAGGTTGATTTCCTGTTGGGTCTGCCAGGTGGAGTCGGAGTTAGCCTCTTGGGCCTTGAACAGTTTACGTAGGCCCTCAACGGTGCGGGTTTCCTTAGCGATCCGGTCACGGAGACTGGTGATATCGGTATCCAAAGTGTAGCGTTGGGCTTCGAGTCGTTTGGTCTCGCTGGCCGCCGGGACGGCCAGGGGCTCAGTGGCCCGGAATACATGGCTCACCAGGTCGCCCTTAGCGGGGGAGACGGGCGGCCGGCCGTGGCTGGACGAGTCATCACGAGGGCGGGCGCTGCTGCTGGCCGGAGTGCGCTTATCCAGGGCCCACCGCTGGCTGGTCCGCTGGGGTAACGTTGGCGTGAGATGCATGGCGGACGCCATCAGGTCAGACGTCCGGGGAGCCGGGTGGGAATCAGGAGCAGTCGCAAGGACTTGGGAAATCAAGTGGGGTGGAGCTGGAGCCAGAGCGAGTAAGGCGGTGAATGCGGTGTGGCTGGAATGTGTAAAGGTAATTTGGACGAAGTAAACGCCTAGCTCTCTTTGGGTTTGACGGCAAAAGGGGGGGTCAACAAAGCAAGGGCAAACGTCTAGCAGTGGCGGTGATAAGGGGGCAATATGCAGATTGACGACGTGTCGCAGCGTAGGGAAGGGGGAGAGGAAAGTGCGGGGGGGGGGACTGAGTACCAAAAAGGGCGGGTACGATGGCGGAGTAGGTGTAGCGCGTCGCCGTTTACAGGATGACAAGGGGGTGAAGGGTGATCAGTTCAGGATACGGTGAAGGATGAGGATAGTTAGGCGAAGTGGGAAGGGGTGATGAATAGTAAATATAATTATTAGTCGCCCTGATCGTCATATGAATAGCACGTATATTTGATGCCTTTGTCTGCTAGCAGCTAATACTCTGTTGTAAGAAAAAAATCAATCAAACGGGCGGACAGGACAGGCGGCCCAGTCGAGATGCGGTATGCCTGCACAATGGGACCCGTCATCCACCATGGCACCTGCAGGATATGCAAGGCCATGGCATGAGATGGCCTGGGGTGGGTTAGATAGAACGTTGGGGGCGGGAGGTAGGCCTAGCGACCGTCAAGCGCAAGCCCTTCATCCACACCGGCGACGTCGTACCGACGGGTAAAAAAAAAAAAGGCAGTAACATGACCGCGGTGCGGTAGAGACAGTACCCACAGGAATCAGTCGTCGCGCTTCAATCTGTGCGATTCACTGGCCACGGACTCCTGACCAAGCAGCGGAGTTGAAAAGCGAACGAGAGTGTTCCAGCCAGGGGCAGGAGGTTGCTGGAGACCGACGACTGAGGCAAGCGCTCTATACGTGATACAGCCCACTTACCTATAGAGAAGCGTTCAAAACCAACGGTAAAGAGTTCGGCGCACTGGGAAGTACCAGGCAGTTGACGAGCCCTAAGGGGGATTAAGCGGGATTCGTCGCAACCAACGGTATTGCGAAGGGACGAAAGCAAAGAGGTGCGGGATAGACGGTTGGCGGAGGGAGCAGGTGGGTGCTAGAAACGTCGCGTAGGACGAGGAGGGTACTGAGGTACGGGTGTTGCCGTGTAAGGGCACGAGCGACCGCGGTTGAGAGCAGTGCAGGAACTGGCAGGTTTAGTGGCCTCTAGGGCAGGACAACTATGCGAAGGTGGATTCAGAGGCAATGGTAGAGATGCGGCGGTTGCGCCTGCGGTCCGCAGAGATGAAGGCAGTGGTCAGGGTCGTGAGCAACGAAGGTGCAGGATAGAGAGGGTTGGCTACCTACTACGCCGCCGTGTGTGGCGCGAGGGGGGATAAGGTGTGGTATTTAAGACGCGGGGCAGAGCAGCAAGCGAAAGTATGCGAACGCAGTGCATCAGGTGCTGTACAATGGCAGGCGGCAGTTAAAGGGTGGAAAAAATATACGCAGTGGGCTGACAAGGCCCAAATGGGTGGGTTCCAAAGGTTGGAAGCGTGGTTGCTAGACATCGAGGAGGCGAAGAAAGTAGGCGGCAAGGCAAAATGGATGCGAGGGGGGGGGCGGATAATGGCCGCATACGGTAACTGTTCTGATCGGCCCCCAACTAAAATACAGAAACCGTACTGACAGCGCTTGTAAGGTAGGAAAGGGAACGGCAGGGCAGGGCAGGATCTCCCAAAAAGGAAATGCGGCTGCGAGGGGGGCCAGCCGGCCAGTGTGGAGGCAATGGGGGAAGGGATAGGTACAAGGGCCCGTCGCCCATGGCCGGATGCACGTCGTGAAGGGTGGCTGGGAATGAAAAAAAGCGCATCGATTAGGCGGACAGGACCGTCATCTGGGGCCTACTGTATTTAACCAGAACCTGAGCACTGGAAGCCTCCGCCGCCCCTGCGCAGCTGGCAGGTGGCCAGGCCGTCCCTTCCCCAGCCCACTACCGAGCGACGTTCGATTGACCTGCCTCCTCCCTCTGGTCCACTTCCGGCCGACCCGGGAAAAGGAATGCGTGACAAGGTAATTCTGCCCATCTCATAATTCCAAACTCTCGCCTCCTCCAGCCACAATCGGTTCTCCTTCGCTCAACAACCGCCGAGAGGCCTGGGGGGACAACCGCTGATCGCCATACGTGGTGGTTGTAGCCGCCAGTAGTGACGGAGACCTCGGCTGAACGTGGCCAGTGACATGCAGCATATAGCACTCTGTGCATACAGACGCCCTACTGTGCGGTAGAGCAACCGTCGATCAGCATACACCCGGAATGTGTGAAGCTAACCCGGCCTTATTAATAACCACCGGCCCGCCGCCGTGCCTAAGTCTCTGAATACTATTAATATCCAAGGTACACTCGTCCGTCGGGCTCCGTCATGGTAAGCTCCCGCCACTTCGTTACCATCGCCCGTCAGCTTCCTTGGCTAGGTTTTCCGGGACCATTGTGGATGAGGTGCTCGGCTCGTCGCTACCACCTCCAACGCCTGCTATCCATCCCACGGTGGGGAGAAAGATCGCACCCATGAAGCGTGCTTTTTGATCCCCCACGTCGCAGGCCAGGTGGGCGTCGGGTGTCCAGGCAGTTCGGTAATGGTAAGAATCTCTGCGCTCTTGCATCGGCACGATGGGCGGGCGGGCGGACAGACTGTGTCTTTATATTCTAGCAACCCGGCCAGGGCATATCTACTATAGGTTGGGGCGATTTCGTGCAGGCCACTAGGCCTAAAATGGCTGACCGGGTCGCGGGATGCCCTGCTGTTGGGGCAGGTTGCAGCTACGCCGACCAGGTCAAGAAAGCCCTGCCGTGAGGAAGGTGCCCTGGTTGATTGGGCGACTTCTCTTTACCCATGAACCCCGAGAAGGAAGAGATGTAACTCCGCTGCTGATGGCACATTGCATATTGTCAGTCGGAAAACCTTGGTGATGGCCAACCAGAGCTTGATTGAGACCGCCACTGCATATAGAAGCACATAGTGACGTTCGGGCCGAAGGGGTGATCGTTGGCTGTCGCAGGGCAGGGGAGAGGAGGGGCGGGAATTTCGGCTGGGTATCGGTGTCTTCTCTAGAAGACACATTTCCGCTAGGGACGGGCGGTGGGCTTAACGCACTTTTGGTTGCTTGCGATTCTCTCTCGGCAGCAGAAATGGTGATTAAGGCGGTCTCGGTTCACCCACTAATCGACCAGCGAGGGGAGCCGGCCTACAGCCCCTCGCTTCTTCCCGCATTATTGAATCTGCCGGCTCGGGGGGGGGGATGGCTTTTAGGCCTTGGCCAGCACCTTGCTTCGAGGGGTTGACTATTGTTCCTGGTCAAGATTGTCCTCGCCCTCCCCAACCCGTTTGCACTGGTGCACTCCACTGGCGCATTGCTTTTGACTTGTCGCTTAGACCCCCCTTCCTCGCTGATTGTTGCGATACTGCTATTGATAATGCCGTGACAAATCTATTATCTACTTAACCGTTACCATCGCAGCGTCCCATCCCATCCACACGTTGGAGTCCTCCTCACTGCAATCCACCTCATTTTACCTCCGCGGCCCACCCCTCCGCCTAGCCCCCCCCTTAAACTACCCACTACCCCGCCCCGCCCCCTTAGCCTCCAGTGGCCATATTATTAAAGCCCCGCACACCCCGGCTATCAAGGCCCAATTGTTCTGTGCTACACATCATCCGCTTTGCCCGAGACACCCCATCCTCACTCCACCCCACCCCCACCCACACTGGCTGTTAGTTACTCGCTTCGACTGCTTCCCTACCTTAGGCTCGTCGCCCCACCTGGCTTTACCCTACGTTGCTCTCGCTTTATTGCTCCATCTTTTACCGTCGGCATCGGTTCATCTCTGCATTGCATCTAGCATCGTTTTAACCCCCCTCCCTCGCCTACATCTGTCTTCCCCCTTACCACGATGTCCTTTGACCTATCCGCCCTCGTCACGGCCTCGGCTCAGTACCCCAAGCCACCCAATGTGACTTTCACCTACGGAACGGCGGGGTTCCGCCTGCAAGGCGATCTTCTGCCCTCAGTCGCTTTCCGAGTGGGAGTGTTGGCTGTCCTGCGTAGCAAAAAAATGGACGGTCGCACCATCGGCGTCATGCTGACGGCGTCGCACAACCCGGCACGCGACAACGGCCTCAAGGTGGTGGATCCCCGTGGTGAGATGTTGGACACCACCTGGGAACCGTTCGCCACCCGCCTGGCCAACGCCAACGACGCGACCGAAATTGCTTCCGTCATGGAAGAGCTGCGGTCGGCTAAGACCATCGATATGAGTAAGCCCGCCCACGTCGTGATTGGCCGCGACACCCGTCCAACCGGCCCGGCCCTCGTCAAGGCCCTCACCGACTGCCTAACCGCGCTGGGCAGTACCGTGACCTATCAGGATTACGGAGTGTTGACCACGCCGCAACTTCACTACATTGTACGCTGCATCAACACCCACGGGGCGTACGGCGAGCCCACCGAGGACGGATACTACACCAAGTTGGCCACCGCGTTCCGTACCTTGGTCAGCGGCCACCGTCGCTTGTCGCCACTCACTGTGGACTGCGCCAATGGTGTGGGGGCCCCCAAGCTGCGTGCGTTGGCCGAACGGATCGGTGAAGCCAATCTGGCGGTCGAGCTGGTGAACGACAACATCGAAGCAGCTGACCAGCTTAACTACCAGTGCGGCGCGGATTTCGTCAAGACCCAACAGAACTTTTCGGCCAACGTGGAGGGCCGCCCGCTCGAACGCTGCTGCGCGCTGGATGGCGATGCCGACCGCCTGGTGTACTTCTACCGCGACGAAACCGACCACGCCTTCAAGCTGCTGGATGGCGACAAGATTTCCGGACTGGCGGCCATGTTCATCACTGACCTGACGCGCGCGGCCGGACTGACCGACCTTAACGTGGGTGTGGTCCAGACCGCCTATGCCAACGGGAGCTCGACGGCCTACCTCAAGGAGGTCCTGCAGCTGCCGGTGGCCTGCGTATGCACCGGCGTCAAGCACCTCCACCACGAGGCCGAGAAGTTTGACATTGGCGTCTACTTTGAGGCCAACGGACACGGTACGGTGCTGTTCAACCATGCGGCCACCCAGGCCCTCAGCAAGGCCCAGGCGCGTTCACCCGCGCAGGCCGAGGCCCTCGACCAGCTGCGCGCCCTGGTGGACCTCGTCAACCAGACCGTCGGGGATGCCTTCTCGGACCTCCTCCTCGTCGAGGTTATCCTGACTCACCGCCAATGGTCACTCTCCCAATGGGACCACGCCTACACCGATTTGCCCAACCGCCTCGTCAAGGTCGTGGTAGCCGATCGTACCGCCTTCCGGACCACCAACGCCGACACCCAGCTCGTCGAACCCGCCGGTCTCCAGGACAAGGTCAACGAACTCGTGGCCAAATATCGCGGCGGACGTGCGTTCGTCCGGCCTTCCGGTACCGAGGACGTGGTCCGCGTGTACGCCGAGGCCGCGAACCGCCACGAGTGCGATCAGCTGGCCTTTAAGCTCGGTGGGCTGGTGTTTGACTTGGCCGGTGGCAAGGGCGAGCGGCCCGCAGAGTTCCTGTAAGGGATAAGGTAACTGGGCCCGCTCACCCGTGATCGCTCCGTATATTGGTTCTAGTGACATACTCCCCATCCTCCTCCCCTTCCCCTGGCAATCCGCCATTATCTACATCCGAGATTCCAGTTGACTTGCACGTCTATAATTTCTTTTCCGCCTTACAGCTCGCGCATCCTACTGTGTGGGGCCTCTAAATCTCACTTTCTCTCCCCCCCTTATTTTTTATCTTCCTCTCTATAAAATATGCCCACTCTCCTGAACCTAATCTGGAACTATACAGATGGAGCCAAAAAAACAGCAACTAAAAAAACAGGAAAACCTCGCTTGTCATCTCAGATGTTGTTGATCTTGTAGATGTAACCTGGGTATATCCTGAACCCGGTACAACATTTAATGTAACCCATTCTAAAATTGAATAATTCATGGCAGTTGTCGGAACCTATAATCCCCCCCCACCCCACCCCATGATCCATATCCCAAAAGTGAGGCCAACTGGCTGCCCTTCCGTCCCAGGCACTGCCGCCCAGCCTTGGTGGCTGCGCCTTATGGTAGCTGATTAATGGAAGGTCAATCACTCCATTCCCTTCGTTACCTAAACCACCGGGTGCCGCCGTCTATTCCTTCTAGGGCCCTGTCTTCCTTATCCCATTTATTCCTGATCCGACGACTACCTAGTCATCTCTCCTCTTCCTGCCGGCGCCCGGTCCCCACCACAACTTGTCGTCCTAGCTTTCCTAGCCTAGGCTAAATAGTTACTACGAATGACGTCGGCCATTAGTCCAGTAAAAAGGGACCTACTGGTTCGCTATTCAATAAAAGCAATGGTCATCACATAAAAATCATCCACCCCTCCCCCCCCCGTCTAAATTTGAGCTTAACAGCTAGTTTTCATTTATTAAGTAGGTTGACGCCTACCACGGCAGTGTATAGTCGTTTATTAATTATATATATCCCAACGGCCGTAAGACAAAGGTGCTTTTTGATCCAAGCTGACTGCCATGAAGAACTTGGCGGGTTCCTGACCGCACCACCGTCAGCAGGTGACTAGCTCGCTTTTGTATCGGTCACGACTCCTTTGAAGATGAGCCTCGATGTAGTTGCCCGTTATAAAAAAAAACAACAACATTGGCAAACCTTGCAGGGATGTAGTCCTCGGATTATTGGGGGAAGGACCCTTGGCTGACAGCTGAGCAACTGGCCCATACCTTCCGCACTTCCCCTACTATCATGCACAATGTCTTGCGCAGAGGGACCTGGGGGTTGTACAGCCATTTCAGTTTCTGACCTCCCCCTCCCCTCCCCTCCCCCCCGCGCTCCCTCTCATGGCCTCACCCATGACCAGCGCCACCAGTGGGTACGTTATGCCTCCGATTTCCTAAAGAAGTTTGACCGGACCAGCGACTACTTGTTGAACTCCCATTGCCACAGGTGACGAGGCTTGGGTTTATCTTCATGATCTTTCCCCCCCCCCCCTAGCTGGCTCTGATCGCCGAAAGTGGTGCCCCAAAGGTAGCCCTGTTCCAACCCAGACCCGCGGAGGCCTGGCTATACCCAAGATTATATTGTCAATTATCATTATTTTATTTTGCCAGATACGAGCAGTTGCATCTGAGCATCAAGCCCTTCCCTTTGGTTCCATGCCCCCCCACCAACTACTACATAAAGTATGGGTAGGAACCCATGCTCCAGGTCCAGGCAAAAGGCAGACCAAAGTTTGGACTGCCATCCCCTGCAGCTCTACCACAATACGACACCACCACATTATGGTGCAGCTACCTAGATCTAAATTTCCAGAGCCGAGACGATACTCCCGATCTCTCCCTATAGTCCTGATCTAGCCCGGCCTCCAACCTTCCTCCTCCCCTGCGACTTTTGGCTGTTTAGGAATATTCAATGACGGCTGAGATGCATCAAGTTTGTTCCACATTAAAAGTAGCTATGGCCAATGTGCGATCGAATACGCGTCTCTCTCATGAAATTCCCCAAGGTTTATTTGGGACATCCGAGGGGAGATGTTAACAGGGGTCATTAGCTAACAGGAGTGGAGGGCTGAAGTACACGGGGGTGTAGAAGTTGATGCGAGGCGGAAGTATCCACAC